>KN483416.1:24749-44645 GCA_000787095.1 Periophthalmodon schlosseri | reverse complement strand
GGTTGTACTCCTTGAGGTTGAGCTGTAGGATGGTGTCTTTGACCGCGGCAAACACAAAGCGGATGTTCTCAGTGTCCGTGGCACAGGTGAAGTGAGAGTAGATGATCTTGTCACTGTCAGGGTTTAAGTCCACAAACATTTTCAAGATGAACTCCCGGGCGGCCTGGGCATCCCTCTGGGGACCTACGGTAAGAGCACTGCAGTCAGTCCAATGTTCAGGTACACCAGAGTACAGTGAGCAAGACTGTACACTCAAACACGGAGTAGAGTAAGAGTTGTTTTGATTATCCTAAATCCTACAAAATGTTAAGGCTGTAACATGTGTGTGTGTGTGTGTGTGTGTGTGTGTGTGTGTGTGTGGTGTGTGTGTGTTAAGGCTGTAACATGTGTGTGTGTGTGTGTGTGTGTGTTTATATATGTATATATATATATATATATATATATATATATGTATGTAATATATGTATGATACGTATGTATATGTAGATATGATTTCACCTTCTTTTTAATTTGAAACCATTCCAATTACCCTTACTTCCTTTACTTCATGCATGGAGGAAGAGTACTGACAGATTGGACAGTACAGTAAGCTGGTGTCAGTTTAATGCCCAAATAGTATTCCAATACAACAGAAATAAACAACTGAAATCTTTGAACATCAAAACCTTTCACAGTTGACCTTGATGTATGTGCAGCAAGCAGACTGTGTTTTTCTGAGGCAGGGACTGAATAATCCAGGGGAGTCTAGACAACATGTCGAGGGACAGCTGTCAACAATGTACAACAATTTGCAATGGCCAAAATATAAATAAGTGTGAAATGAAGAAATGTCTTGAATAACTTAAACAGATGGCCGCGCTGTACTTGAGCTAAAAATGTGAAAACCAGAACAAGCCGTCCAAGGTTGTTCCTCACTTTCCTAACACATTCCTACCATCCTTATTATTCACCACGATGGGTTATAAGCGTGTTTCCCAACTTTAAGAGGCCAAAGCGGAGTACATATTTAGTATCTTACCATCAAATTCGGGAAAATAATCCACTAAATGTGAGTAGGCAATCTTCTCCTCAAGCAGATCCTTCTTGTTGAGGAAGAGGATGACGGAGGAGTTCTGGAACCAGGGGTAGGTGATGATGGTCCGGAACAGCGCTTTGCTCTCCTCCATGCGGTTCTGGAGCAGAAAAAAACACACCGTTTAGACAATTATGAAGAATGGCCTTGTTTTGCTTTCATATTGTGTATTGATAGAAACAAGATGCTTCAGTACTCGTACCTCATTGTCGGACTCCACCAGGACCTGGTCATATTCACTCAGAGCCACCAGGAACATGATGGATGTCACATTCTCAAAGCAGTGGATCCACTTCCTTCTCTCTGACCTCTGACCCCCGACGTCCACCATTCTGCATGCCAAAGAGTTCCATTTACAGCCAATCCTCAAACATGTACAGAACAAAGCCTGACAGAGGTGCTGAGTCCATCCAGTGTGACTGTCTAAAACAGGCCTCTTAACTTAATGACTATCCAGGTTTCTTTGTGCAATTACAATGGTGTCACACTGGATGGATTCACAAAGTGGAGAGGCACACAGCAGTGCTATTACGCTTTGCAAGCTTAAAGGTGAAAGATCTGTACATGCATGGAGTAATAAAGCAGCATGCAAATCACTCTTAAAGTGTTCTTAACATCTACTCAGTGTTTCAAACTAATTCTTATTCCACTGTATATTTGTCACAATTGTGACTTTCCTATTTATAAGTTACCGTCTGATGATGCAATGTATCTGAAATTTCATCTCGTAAAAAAAAAAAACAAAAAAACAAAAGTGATGAGTTGTCGTCAATTAAAGCATCAAAACATCTAGATCAGTCAGACGCCTGAGGCGTGTATTATTAGAACTAGCCTGTGCTTCCTGGAGAGAGCAAATTACCAGGAGAATGAATCTGAACATGTACAGAGACAATAGTGAAATAGAACAAGGACAAAATAAGGGACAGGAGGAGGTGGGGATCTCAGGAGGGCCACACATCCTAGATACAGAAATACAGACGAGGAAAGGGCCCTCTGACCACTGTCAGACTATGAGATATAATATGTTATCATCTATAATCTAATGCATGCTCACATTAGACTGCATGTGTGCGGATGAGGGCACATGGGGACAGTGACTCCTGAGGATCCTTCTCCTTGAACTTCTCCTTGACACGGTCAAATTCAGCTCATTAGAGGCTAGCTTCATTAGCATAAAGGCTAAAACACTCCCCTGCGTGATCAATGCACTGTTTAAAAATAGCCCCATTCAAACCTTAACTCTGAAACATTTTCATGTCCAGGTGCAGTTGACAAAATGGACAAATCTGACCAAATTTCAAGAAGTGAAATACTGCCCCCTAGTGGTGGCCCAATCCACCAAGGTCCACAGAGACTTGGGGCCAATATAGGCCCTGCAGGACCTGCTGCCCAAAATAACAGCTCCACAGAACGGACGACCTGGTTTCTCTGGCAGATAGACCGGAGAAGGAGGAGGCGACCCAGTTACAGACACCAAGAGAATGTAGGCCTCCCACCCCACACAAACACAGTACAATGCATTTGGACAGTCCCACCACTACCAGAGGTTAGTCAATCAGGAGGAGTCACCAGGTTAGGGGCAGGACAACATGATTCAAAATGGTGAGCTGGTGCATTGGTTCTACCTGAAAATGATGCTTTGCAAGTCGAAGGGGTACTCTATGATTCCTGTGGTGGGGATGCGCACTCTGAGCACATCCTGTTGCGTAGGAAGATAGTTGGGATCTGAAATTCGCTCCAGATCCGAAAGATAACTACAGGCAGAGCAGTCAAAGAGAGAGAGAGAGATACAAGAAAGACAAGAAAACAGTTATATAAAGCGTGACAGGCAAATTACCGCAAGGCCTTCCACGGTTCCAGGAAGAGGAGATCAGAGCTGGGGGGAAGGCTTCACAGAAAAGGCCATTTTCAGAGACAAAGGCCGTTAGTCATGACGGCAGCAGACAGCATAGAGGCCTACGACCTACACAGGCCTACACTAGATGAGACTTATGCAAAGAGGAAACAGGAGGCAGCGGCTGATCAAAAGGTCCAGTACACAATGTCAAAGTTCTACAGACCAGAACATTCAAAATGGAGGCAGTACCAGTATTAGTTTGAATGGTATATGTTCACTGTCTAGCAGAATCTTTGCCATCATACTGGCTCCTTTGTGATGCAGAATGTGAACGCTTCCACACTTTAGTGCAGGGCGGTCTTATCCTCCCTGAGCAAGGCGTTGTGGCACACACAGCGCCCAAACCACTGCTCCATCAGGTGTTGAAGGTTCAGGGTTGTGTTCAAGTCAAAAAGACCTCAAAGTTTTAAATTAAAGTTGGAGAGCAGTTAACAAATCAATGTTAGAACGCAAATGTGTTGGTGTAGTTTGTGGTTAAGGTTAAGGCCTCCTATAATGTCCTCCTAGAGGTATTTGAGAGCACCCTCATGGGGGTGGACAGTGGGGTCTTATCCTAACACCCCTGGTCACTCATTTTAGACTGAATAATTTGTAAAATTTACAATTATAATGCAACCAAAAATTCTAATTCTCTATAAAAGTAAGCATATTTTGAAATTGCAGAATTCCTGTGTGTTCTAGGGCTCCTCACTGTTTGTTTGTACTGTTTGAATTTCTGGATGCAGCAAAAATTATGATTTTTCCCATGTGTTTAAAAAAGGGTCATGCGCTACTGAGTTACGCCTCCTTGAGAAGCGGTAGTTCCAAAAGGCAACAAAAATATAAAATCAAATAAATAAAATACTGTTAGGACAAAATTGTGAACTGGACTGCACAATTTATTACAAATTATGTCAAAATCTCGTCTTGTCTGGAAATTATGTCTCGTTCTGATTCTAGCGCATGAACACAACCCATCGAAAGCCTCATCCTCCTGAGCCAGCTGTGGTTTGCGCTCTGGATGGGGCCGCGCCTCTGCTGTACCTGAAGATGACGTTCTCCAGGTCAAAGGGGTACTCTATGATCCCCGTGGTGGGCACTCGCACCCTCAGCACATCCTGCTGCGTGGGGACATAGCCCGGAGCAGTCACCCGCTCTAGGTCGTTCAGGTAACTACACACAAGTTTTAGTCAGGAATCAACAAAATACAGTTAAAAAGGTAAAGGAAAACATGGCTGGAGAATTGCTGCATACATAGCGGTTTGTATTCTGAGGAGTCAAGATTGTTATTATTACATAGACAAAAAGGTCCTATATTACACAAAACGGATTCATGTGAGCTTTTAGCCATGTTAGAATGTTGTCACCTCATCAAAAACATACCTGGAATTGGGTTTTGTTTCATTCACACATGTTTGAATCATTTAGTATTAGTCTATCTACATCCCCAAAGCTCAAAATGCTCTGTTCCACCCTGTGACGTCACAAAAGCAGTAGTTTTGAAGTTAACAGCTATGTTTTACTTTAGTTCTGCAGAGATTGGCCATTCCAGAGCTTAAATCATCCAAATGATTCTAGTGAAGGTGTGTGGAGTTTAAAAACACAGTGGAGCACTTCCTGTATTACCACATAACATCACAAGGTGAAACAGAGTGTTTTCTGTTTGAGAGAGGAACTCAGTCTACATATACAGGATTTGTGGGTTAAACATGTGTGAATGAAACAAAACACAGCGCCAGGTGTGTTTTTGGTGAGGAAACAACATTATAACATAGGTCAGAAAACAGCGTAATATGGGCCTTTAAGGATTTTCCTATGTTTGGTCACGGTGACAATAATTAATTGAATAATCCCTACATCCCTACTTTTATTTATATAAAAACCTGGAAGCTCTGTAGAAGAGAAATAGGATTAAAACAGTAAAAAGTAATGCCTGGGTATGTTAAAGTTGACAAATGAAAGTTGAATTTAAATCACTGTCCAACACAAGCGTTCAAAATTATAACACAAATTGAGATCAAAATTTTACTCTTCTGAACAAAAAAATTCCACATCTTTTTATCCCTGGTTAAATCCCTAAGAATGTTGAGATCTAGGGCTTGCCTAACTTCAGCAGTAAAAGTCTTATCAGTTACCACACACACAGAGACAGGGAGACGTACTATTTAGTGGAGTCGGACAGCTGGTACTCTCTCCTCCGGTCATAGGCCTCCTGGATCCCAGGGTCAGACCACAGGGTCCTGATGGCCGAGATGTGCGGCTCCTCAAAGCTGTTGATCTTCTCTATGTCCACCTCCTTCACCAGCCCGGCATTGGCCTGGAGACAAGACAGAGGTTAGGTTTCCTGATACTTGACTTTGACTGGGGCATCATTTAATTGGTTTAAATGACCTACATTTATAATATATATCTTTGTTTGAGTGGTTTTGACTAGTCTAGACTTTGTTACTGGGCATGAAACCTTTTACCCCAATGGCACTTCATTTGGCTTGTAATAAAATGGAAACCAGTCAGGATTATTTTACGTCAAATAGTACACATACAAGTTTTTCTCATTCTCAGTAGATGGACAACATTGAAACTGGCAACCAAAATTAGACATTCATGTGAAGCTCATTCTGCTTTCTGATTGGATAATAATCTTGAGAACCAAAACACCAAATTATAACATAAACAACTTGATCATCATGCCCAATGTTTGTGTAAATAAGAATGAATCAGAATTACGGTCGCTATTAGTCAAAGCTATATTTGATTTGAACATGTCTATCTCGTGTCTGGGGACACAGTTTGGACAAGTTAATGGAATTTAAAAACAAAATCTTACATATACTTCCTTGAATCGTATAGGAATATATATTTTTATATTGAAAAAAAGGATATTTACAGGGCCCAGATTGGAAGTAGTCTGAAGAGAAGATAAGAAAACAACTACTTTTTCCAGCTGCTTCTTGCTCCCCCAGTCTGTGCAGAGTTGGCTAATTGCTTTACACACAACTAAATGCTCCTGTGCATGGTTTCTGTTGATCTAACTATTTGAATGCCTTCTAGACAAGCTGGTTTTGGCGTACCCGGTTCTCCTCAAACTTGAAGGGGATCTTGAGGGTCTCGGTGGCTCGGATCATGGACTGCATGGAGATGAAGATGTTCTGGTAGACCAGGCGGATGAAGCCCCTCTTGTCCTCGTCTGAGTAGCCAGCTCCATGTATGATCCTCATCTGCTTTATGAAGGTGCTTTTGCCACTCTCCCCTGTGCCTGTAAAACAACACACACATAATATTTAGAGACGTACAAGATAATCATGGTGGTCGATGGTGTCTTAGTCGAACAAAATGGCCATTGGTCAACTAATCATTAAATCTAGATTATAAAAATTTACATGGGACAACAGCAGAAATAATTGTTTTTGCATGAACTCCCGTGCAGGTGTAGCCTTGTGAGTGCAGTTTGGGTCTGATACACAGAGATAAGTAATAGTTTTGAGAGGTTTTGCCACGCCCCCTTTTAGACGACCAAGAGACCAAGAATCTCTTTAGTCGACTACAGGACTAAAACTAGTACAGGCCGCTGTTATCACTTTGAAACATGCATAACAATTACTTTACTCTTTATATGAAGCGTTGCTATAAAATCTTGTTCAGAAAACTATTCAAAGTATTTCAAATTGTAACACTGCCACTTAAGGAGCTGGTGTTTTGGTATAAGTCTGGACACAGACATCTCATACCAAATCTGCAGATATCAAAAAGGAATAGACCATCTTTGTTGTATGATTAATGACTTGGTTGCATGTGTTATTATCAGATAAAGATTATGCTTTCAGTGTTTCACAAGCCTCTCAAACTGATTTATTACAAGTCCCTTTATAATTATATTCATTCCCCAATTGCTCTCTTTGAAGTTACTACCACCACAGTCACACTACCTTATAATACAGGCAAGATGAGTGAAGGTTCTTGCACGTACACATGATACAAAGACACAGGTGCATTCAAGCCTAAGTTTAGAACAAATGTTGAAGAACTCATAGCGCTTAGGGCTGTCACGGGTAAATAACAGGCCTGTCACAATAACAAATTATGAAGTGCGATATATTGCTTAAGTAAATATAGATGATAAACGATAGTATTTAAACCAAACCACAAAGCAGAATTAGTCACGAAACAGTATTTTAAATGTACAGTATTGTAAATTTTGTTGAGCTGTATAAATAAATAAATAAATAGAAGAATGCTTAATTAGTTTGTGTAATTTTACTTCATAATACAAACTTCTACAGCTCAACTCTTATCATATTGCAGAAAAATGACCAAAATTTTCCCAGTACTTCAAAGAAAAAGTCCCCACGATAAATATTGAGCCCCTATCATAACCGGCCTAGTAAATAATCAGATACCATTCAGAGAGTAGAGCTTCATTCACAAATGAGAGGGTGCCTGCACTAGAATATATGCACTAACAAACAGGAACAGTATTAAATGTAGTATTTTAAGAACTCAACTGTGTTCTGGCTTCAGTTATGTCAAGACAAGTATGTTCAAAGTTAGTAACCCAAACTGGGAAAGACTGCATAATAAACATACATGCACACTTGTAAACTTGCTGTTAGAATGCAGTTCACATGTATAATTGAAATACTAAACACTGCAGTACGGCTTAGTAAATAGAAGTATAGCACATATGCATGGTTTACCCCACGCCGGTCATGATTTGAATTCTAGTTTTGATTGTGTCTTTCCTCTTTCTCTCCCCTCTTCGCTCACGGGCAGCCTTTTCGTCAAAGTTCCATAATATCTTAAAAAAATATCAAAAATCCAATTACTTTTGAGCACCATAACCTACAACTTTGACTCCAGTTCTTTCTTGCGTTGTCAGTAGTGTTGTCACGGTACTAAAATTTCAAACTCGATATAGAGCCGATACTCAATACCGATTCCGATACCACAATGATAATAAAAAAACGCTCTTTATTCAGGCAATAGAATGTGATTTTCAACATTAAATGAAAGTACTTTCTTTTATTATTTCCATGTGGCCTTATATCTGTGTAATCCCTCAGTCGTCCAGTAGGTTCCATAGTGGTCCATGGGCGTGTACTAGTCTGTGTGTCTTATACTTGTTCTGATACAGCTCAAGGTCATCAAAACGAGCCAAACGGACCAAATTCACATACACCCCCTCCTTTATATGTCATATCAGTCAGACTAATACAAGAATTAACTCAGAATGGGGATATTTTGATGTAGTTCTGCAGTGTACCACCTAAGGCCTGACAAGTAGATTTTAAACCACAATCACAACGATGCTCCGACATGTAGCGAACGAAAGGGAAAAAAGAAAAGAAAACCGCGTACACTCATCTCACCACCACCTACATTCAAGGTTTTTGAAGAGCAGCCATGTTTCCGTTACCCTGGCAACCCCTACTCTCTCTCTCTCTCTCTCTCTCTCTCTCTCTCTCGTTTTTATATTTACTCTCTCTCTCTCTCTCTCTCTCTCTCAGCATTCTGTTTTTATATTTAAAACCAAACGCTCACATCCTACTCTTCTCTCTTGTTTGGTTGAGGTAAATATAGTCTCTCTCTCTCTCTCTGGGAGCGCTGGTTCAGGTATAGCTTCTGTTAAAGGTGCAATATGGAACTTTTCTAGTGGAGGGAAAGCCACCTGCTTGTCTCCGTGGAGATGCTATTTCTTTTACTAGAATGTTCCCCAGTATGGCATTATACTTGTTTATCTCCATGGAGGCCAGTAAGTGACACCACAAGGCCAAGTTACAAATCATATCTGTGGAGAGGCGACCCCACCCACAGTAAGACTACGTTTTATTTTTGGGGCAATACAAACGTGTAATTGAATAAATGCAAAAAGAGATGTTTAATGCCATACTGTGGAACATGTGTAAAAGAAATAACATATCCAAGGAAACAAGTAAGTAGCAGATCCCCCCAACCAAAAAAGTTACATAGTGCACCTTTAAAGGCCATGTGCCAGATTTTTTCCCATATATGTGAGCAAAATGTGTCTTGCCGCAGTACAGATGTATTGTATAAGCAGCTCTTGAGGTCAAAATAATTCAGCTGCGTGCTATCTGCATCTAATTATAAAGTGGTTTATTGTTCAAAAATCAGGAAGTGGTGGTTAGCATGCTAGTTGTGGTCAGCTTTGCCGTTAGAGTTGTGAAACTTATGCAACTTATAAACTTATGCACTTATAAACTCGTCCCGGTGAACATTTAGAATGCATAAGGTAAGTGAGGAATAACTTTGGACCACTGCAAACCATTTAAAATGAACTAGTTCTGGTTTATATGTTTTTAAGACCGTACAAACCAGGTATAGCACCTTTAAGAGCTCGCCAATTTACAACAACACATCAGTACAAATCCCTTATTATAAGATAGGCCTATACTTTCCTGTTTTAGCCATATGGGGAGAGAGGAAACTCATGCACGAAAATGTCCAAGTTTGGAATAAAAGGCACAGCTATAAGACTGAGGCCTGCGGGCCTGGAGCTTGGATACAGAGAGGAGCAAGAACAATCAGTGATGGTAGAAAAGGATAGTGTAGTTAACAGTCACTTTACAGATATGCAAGTCATCTGAAACAGTTTAGAATGGCTACAGTCCAGGAAGCAGCCGCAAGAGGAGCACATCCCATTTCTGCTCACCCAGACACATATCTAAGCTAGGACTGTGGAAAGGAGAGGATCAAGAGAGAAATTAGTTGCAATCTACAATTTGATGTCAATATTTGAGATGGAAGTGAGGTGTTTAAGAGGAACTAAACACTAAATCAACTTTTTTTCGCTACTAAACTGTGTATTTTAAATGCTGTTAAACAATGCTGTTCTTTGTGCCCAACTAGGTAAATATGCAGCTTTCTGGTCAAATTCAAAAACAGTTAAAAACTGAGTGTGCTGCCTCTAGTGGCCACTGCATTTTCAAGTACTACATGACATCACTCAGGACTGCCCTGATTACAGCCAGATGTTTCTGATTACAAACACCTGGCTGCAGGGGCGGAGTTTGAAGTGCGGATAGCTGTTAGACCAATCACACTGTTCTCATACCTCCTGTCCTTCCTTTGGCCTCACTCTTTTCTTTAGTCCTCCAGGTACTGCCCAGTTTAGCAGCTCTATTTGCAATGTGGTTGTGGGCGGAGTTTAGGTGCTTAGGTGCTTGCTCCACAAATTCACAATATTATAGTGAAAGTCGGGTCACATTGAATATTATCTGCACTACTTGTCCCAAAAGTAAGTTTTTGGGATGCTACAACAACCTACAACACTTTTTGAATGCTGTCCATTCACAAGACAGATGCACATAAGCCTGGTAAAGATGCTAGCACTGGTAAACATGCTAGCCTCTTGCCTCCACACACGTCCAGAGCTCGACTTTGCAAATTCTCAGTGGCTTTTGTAATGACAAACCATGCGCCATATTTTCCTCCTACAAAAAATACCTTGAAAAGCTACTGTTATTTCACTATGACGACAATCAAATGAACTAGTACCACTCACCAAGACACTTTGAAATAGAGCTACAAGATTCGTTTGTGTTTAACTGAAATCACTATGTGACTGGTCGCAGTTAGCAAATCCCAAAGACTGCAGTTATTGAAGTGACATAATTTTCAATGAAAACCAAATATTATGTATAAAACCTAATAATCCCGGTTTATATCTGCACAATAATCTACTGAAATGCAAGGGATTCATTTAGCGGTTCATATTTTTCTCTCAAATGTTAAAGGAGCTGTACTACTGTAAATTAGTGTTGCTCCATGCAGATATATTGTGAAAAGGGTCAAAATAAGAGAGCTGTGTGCTGTCTGCATCAGTAACCAGAACAGGAAGTAAGGCTGGTGCGTTGTTAGCATGCTAGTTGCATTAACGTGACGGCAAAACTTGAATACATTTGGACCGCTGCAAACCGTTGTGTTTTTCATGTTTTTAATGCTGGAAAAATCAGGTACAGTGTCTTTAATGCGCTTTCTGACCTAACTGCAATGATTCACAGAAACATTGCAATTTGATGTTCCTCCGAAACCTCTCCCTCCACTTTCTCACTAAACCAACAATTCAGTGACTTCACGTGTAACTATTCTGACTTCTAACCGTCTCAAATGCTTTATCAATCCTCCCTAAACGCCACGCTCTCCACCCGCCCCCTTCACAATCTGCCCCCTTCACAATCTGCCCCCTTCACAATCTGCCCGCCCCCAGGCTCCGAACAGGCCGCTCCCTTCTCATCCTTCTCTGTCAAAGATTTGGGGGATATTCACATGCTGCAGTCCATCCACTCTTTTTGGTAATGACCTAGAAAAAGGAGGGCACCTTTTAATAGTGCGCACACTACTTGGTTTGATAATGTTTTGTGCTCTGTGGAGTGAAGAGAGGAAGAGAGAGAGAGGGAGAGAGCTTATTTCAGATCAAGTGTACTACAGGGAGCGAAGGGAGAGTTTAGTGCAGCAAAGGCCATATCTGGAGACGGCCTGGACGGGAGTTAGAGCCACTAAATTATGTTACCATTCAGATCGGACACGCAGAGGATGAGTCAGTTACATCATAAGGATAATAAAACTGCTGAAATAAAAAAAGACATGTTATGTTTTTTGGGGTATTTAGTATTAAACTATAACAGACGTAGGTCTGTCATGATAATTACTATGAATTCATGAAAGCTGGAACAATAGATTTTAGGGCGTGTGTACATTTTCTTCGCAAAAGTGGGGACATTTTTGTTATTTTTGTTGTAATATGATAAGATTTGAGCTGTAGAGAGTTGAATAACTAACTTCTATGGCTAATTATTGGTTCATTCACCTCAGGCCTTTAAATGCTGTCTATTTAAAAAATGGTTTACTGGAAATATGCTGCTTTAATGTTATTATATCAGTGCCGTAAAGGAGTTTCAATATTATCGTTTATCCCGATATTTATCTGTAGAGGTATATCATGACAGGCCTAAACATACGTAGACCATTTTGTTTTAAACAGCAATATTGAGCTAAAATGGGTTAATAATAGAAACTGGTCCATTGACTTCCTGTTCCAAACTACACAAGTGACAGGCCCCACCTCTTCATAGTGGCATTTCTTTTGTGTGCGTGCGTTTTTATTGTAGAAAAATGGCTACGTGACATTTTGTAACACTACAGGTATGACCCAGAATCACCAATGAACAATCGGATACATGTATAAAGCAGTGGGCGGAGATAGGTGGTAGGTGAAAACAGGGATTTTCTGAGCCCTCAAGCCTCAAATGTAGAACAAACAAATACAATTATGAGTAGTTAATGATGAGGGAACACTGTTGTAACATGGTTAAAAGCTCATAAAAGTCAAATTTCTTGTCTACATCTTCCATAACAAAACAAAGTAGCAGGTAACGATACAATACATGGCCTTGACTTGACTTCAGAAGTAGCATGACCATATGGAAAATTAAAGGTCCACTATGAAACTTCTGGGGTCTGCCGCCTGCTTGTCTCCATGGAGATGTTCTTGCTTTGCCCGGAATGTTCCACTTTATGGCATTAAACTGTACCTATGTTGCATGTATTCAATTACGGGCAGTTTTTTTTACAAGAAATATCTGGAAAGACCTGCCTTTAAAAACTTGAGAGTTGAGATTTGAATAAGTGTTTCTATTAGCTGCACTAACAACACAACGCAAAAACCGCAAAGGATCATGGTCAATGTAGTTCTACAACAATACTTCTACCGTATCATAACTGAATGTATTTCAGGTCTGGAGCTTAGGATTCATAATAAATTGTAAATAATTCTATGTCACCAATATTGTTAACTCCCAAAAACAGTGAATGTCCTGCTGTACCTGATTTTTACAGGTCTTAAAAATGTGAAAAACTAGTTCATTTTAAACAGTTTGCAGTGGTCCAAAGTTATTCCTCATTTATGCATTCTGAGCATCCTAATTATTCACCGCAATAAGATTATGAGCACTTTTCACAACTCTCAGAGACGAAAGCGGAGTTTGGCCGTCACGGTAAAGAACAACAACTAGCATGCTACTGCACACTTCTTACATGCACACAGCAGACTTATTCTGACCTCAAGAGCTGCTTATACAATACATCTGTACTGGGGCAAGACAAAGAACTAGGTACAGGGCCTTTTAGTCAAGTTCAAAATGTAGAGTCTGCAATTCCTCTCAGGCTTCTTCCACTATTCAAGATGTCCAATGCATTTTGCTGTTGTGTTTTACTATGACAGATTTCCGAAGCAGGAAAACTAGCAGCTTTATCTGTATCAACTGGGCTGTGTGGGTGTACAGGCTGCACAAGAACAGAAAACCATAGGAATACAAATAGCAATATGTCATTTCTCTATTTGGGATGGGGAAATTTCAAATGAGAAAAGTATCTAAAAATGCATACAAAAGAACTGACAAAAAAACTGAAATCACAACAGTTTTGTACTAAACTAAACTACAGAGTGAGCAGTTTTTATGCAAAATGAGAAGGAACATTTTGTTGTTTGTGGAGGAAATTATGGTACTTCAAAAACTGCAGCGTTTGCGATTTGCTAATTGTGTCCATTCAAATAGTGATTTCATAAAACAATCTCAAAATTCTCAAAATTTCATAGTGGACTTTTAAATATACTAAATTGTAAGCTCCTCGGCCTATTACATGTATTGTTGCAACAATAAATAGCACAGAAAGGGAACTACATAGACCATAATCCTTTGCTTCATGTAAGAGAAGTCAAAAGTAGAGAATAAGCAATGTTATGCTCCTCCACACGTCTATGGTTAAATTGTCACATTGTGATGCAGTAATGATCTATTTATTTATATATAATAGATACAGTTTATCCCTATTGGCCAGCCCTGCTCTGAATGAGTGACAGCTGAATTTAACCAATCACAGTGAAGCGAAAAGTGATCTTTAGTTGCCTATTAAGGACATTACAACATTCAGCATGTATACAGCAATGAAAAATTGCGAGATTAATCACAAACAAATTTAAATTCTAATTTGAATGGAAACAACTGGCAAATCGCAAAGATTTGCAATTTTTGAAGTACCATAATTTCCTCCATATAACAAAATATCCCATCTTATTCTGCATAAAAACTGTTAACCCTGTAGTTTAGATCTGCACAAATATGTTCTGAAATGTGATTCTTGTACTAGTTTGTCTATTCATATTTCAGTCTTTTCGTTAATTGTGCTGGTTAAATTTAAAATATTAACTTTGAACAGAATCCTATTTTTGAAACATAAAAAAAATGCTATTAGAAATTTTTCCCTAATCATGCAGCTCTAAGGTAGGGACATAGCTATTACTTAGGTAATGTCCAAAACTTGGTGATGAAAACAGTGTTACCTATGTCCCTGAACTGTCTGGGGAGTAGTATGTGGGACAGCAGCAGTAGCCTCAGTCAGCCAGGCTCCAGAGCACCACGCATGGCCCCATTTCAGAGCCTCAAAAGCAACCAGCCACATCTGCAACCATACTGTACTCTCGAAGAGGTTATGGTCACAGAATGTAAGTAGTAAAGTTGGAATAAAAATGTAAGTTGAAAGACAAAACAAAATGGAATAGAAAACGGTATTATCAGGAAAACAAGACATTGTATTATTTTATGCTCTTACATCCAGGTTGATGCCTTAAAGAGTCGGTAGTTTACTTCTATGGAGTATTAACTCCTAACACATAACATATTTAGATCATCATGTTACCTTTTATTGTTTTGAAAATTCTATATTGGCCGAAAACAACATATTTACATCCTTCATTTTTGACACCATGAATCTCCCCTCCCTTTGCTCCCCGTGTTAAGTCACTCCCCCTTCAGAGCGCTATAACAACACAATCAGCGTGCATCCCACTAATGAAACTACTGCACATCACATCAGGTTTGTGAAGTTGTTGTGTACAGTTTTGTATCATGCTTTTGTATATTTATGGAGAACTGTCGTGTGGGAGCATGGATGACGTAGACTTGTGGGCAGAGCATTGGACAGAATCTTACAGCTAACCATAAGGAGGCTTCGAATAGGGCCCGGGAGAGATCTCTAAATTACTAAAACATGCATAGATGACATCTCTTCGGGCATGTTTTTGTCAAGATGACAAGACAGAGATCTTTGAGACTTCAACTATGCCATGAAATGTTTTTATTGTTGGACGCTGCAGCATTAAAAGCAGACACTAAGACATCATTCTTAATAAACATGACATGATGACTAAATGAATGCACTCAGCGTGACCAATAATCATAACACTATAATTGAATATATTGACATCCCTGTATATGCACCTGATGCTCCAAACAAGAGGCACTGAAGTCTTTTCCTGGCACTCCTGCTCAGTGAGTCTCCCTCTCTCTCTCAGGCCTGTGCGGAGGAGACCAGCTACATCCTTATTGCCATATATGATCAAAATAAGACACCCTGGCAAAAGAAGGCAGGTCAGCAATAAACTCATCTAATCCTGCTTCAGAGCTACTGTATTAGCATGACGAGTCTACCAACGGTTATTCAGCTGAGGAAGAGAAACAATATTTGTACTGTTTTTACATGTGAAAGGACAGGTCCAGCGCCTACATTTATTTCTCTAATGCATTAAAATTGAAATTTGACAAACAGGGTTTACAGGTTCTGTACTTAAGACGCCACGTGAAGGACATCACACCAACTTAATTATTTCAGCCTTAGCAACTGGTGAATTGCAACTATTTACACTGTGATTAAGCCCTACATTTGAACAAAAACATTTATCAATGAAGGAGTTGGTCAGTCAGTCGTATATAAAGTGAGATCTGCTCTGTCAAAATAAGTGTAGCTGTGTAGCCAGCACAGTGCTGACATGAGCCTCAAACAGCTCTGTTAATCATCTGCCGCACAGGGCACAGTGCACACTGGAGCCTGTGCATGACTAAGAGTAGGCCTACTTCCGGGAGGTGATGTCACCACTTTGATCAATAGAACATGGGAAAAGTACATTTGTGGAACTTCTGCTGAGGAGCTGTTTAACTGTAATAAGGACCCAACACAAGCACAGCACTGTCACCAGTCACAAAGACTGGGCTGAGCTACAGAACCAAAGGTGAAGACTTATCAATAGAGGCCAGAAACTGCAGGTTGTGAACCAGCTTGTTCCTCTTAGAGTGAAGGAGCTGATGGACACCATTTTATCTGCAAACTCTTAATGACAAATCTACCACACTGGTAAGAACCAAAGCACCGGTTTCAATTCCACAAAACACAAAACTCCTCCATCTTGGTAATCCTAACCTAACCAGGTTCAACATTTGAAGAATGATCCTGAATCTAATCCCGTGGGTTGAAGGTCAGTGAAACACAGAGAGCAGGTGTCCCTGTCGCCCCCAGTACACATTTGTCAAACTGAATTGAAAAGGAGACCATTATGTTTCTGACACTGTGAAGTCTAACTGAACAAAATGCACTACTACAGACACGTGAATGAAACGCCCTCCTGTTCGAGAACATGGACTTTCACATGTGCCACTCCATCTGAGAGACTGAACCCTGGGCACAGAGGCCAGACTGAGCTGTGTTTTGACCAAGTAGAGGCAAAGCAGTGGAGTGTGCAGAGGAAATGGTCTGCCTGGGTCTGCATGGCCTGATATGGCCTCTGACAGACAGGGGCTCCAGGGTCCACTGCAGACTGTTACATCTGTACTCTGGCCTACTTCACTCTTTCACTGTGTGGCCCTTCAAGTTACAGAAGAGGCAGGCCCATCACTCACCCCTCAGTATTGATCAAGACCGTCAGGATAATTAATATACATCATATTCTCAATCAATATGAAAAAATGAACTAGGTTGTCTATTTGTATGTTTGCACCAATGGTGAACTTTTGTGAAGCAGCAAATTTCAGATGATCATATGACATGACTGCAACAGTGAACATTAGGAGCTTGAACGTTACATCACAAACTCATTGTAACTGCTAAAATACAATTCCTTCAGATCTTGAATTTGATTGTGGAATCGTTATTACATGATAAGAAAATTTAAGTTTATTCAGAGATGAATAAACTCAAACTAATTTGAGAATAGTCTTATACATTGATATTTGCAAATTGGCTGTTATGACAGGGCTACGAATCAACAAGTGCTGTCCACTGCATTATTCACAGTCATATTTGTGTACAGTACAAGTGCTGACCAAGTCTTCCACTGGGCCCATGTAGTTTATCAGCTGTAGAGGGATGACAGCGCCTGATGCTGTGCCAACTCCAAGAATGACATCACTGTTTTTTTTTTGCAAAAGTTAATTTAAACATTTTCCACAATTCCACAAACTAGTAAATACTAAACAATGAATTATGTGTGAATGGCAATGCTACACCCTGCTATCAAACAGCACTAAGCTACATTGGATCTTAATTACAAAAGCTAATCAGGCCTATTTAGTCTTTAATACATTTCTTGTCCTTGATTGTGCAAGAATTCTACTCCCTCTACTTCATTCTATATCCACAAGTTGGGACGGCAGTGCCATAGTGTGTTGAATTTTTACCCACCAATGAGGGGATCATTGGTTAAAATCTCACCCAAGCGCGATTAAAACAGTTGTGTTCCTGGGCAAAACAGGTTATCCATATTGCACACTCCTGGCACAATATATGGCAAGCATCAACAGGTAGGGCATCTGGTGTAATGTGATGAATGATGAATGGATGGAAAGGGTACAAGATATATAATCATGTGAATGTATCGTTTGTGATGCTAAACTGATATTGTGGGCTGCTGTTTCGATATATTGCCATAGTATACACTTGACATATTCACCGTTTTGGGGACTAAAATGGGTGTATTTCATATTAAGTCTGTGCAGATAGAGGTTTAACAAAGATGTACTGTTGTTAAAATATATTTGGTTCATTAAAAATAATCATGTTTTGTATATCGTGTCATGAGGGCCTCTGTTATTCCCAACCCTAAAAAGCAGTATGAAATGTTATATTAGCCAGTGGTGGAAGACGCACTCAATTTTGTTACTTAAGTAAAAGTGCAGATACCGAAGCTAAAAAATACTCAAGTAAAAGTAAAAGTATAACATGAAAAAATCTACTTAAAGAGTAAAAAGTTTAAGTATTTCACGTTGATTTTGCGGTCTAAGGAGCCTTCATATTGTATTGATTCATATTGATATTTTGAAGATTTGTGCTGCATTTTGTTCAACAGAAACAACTGAAACAATTGTTGTTGTTTTTTCTAGCTGTAATATATTTTTGATTTCTCAAACTTTGAAACTGATAAAAAAAAAAAATAACCCCTCAGACTTTTCAGCAGGTCTCAAACTATTATAAAAAATACTTTTACTTTTCAGTCCAGTAAGAAAATGGAGTGGAGTAGAAAGAACAGATATCTACTCTCAAACGTAGTGAAGAAAAAGTAAAAAGTATACACCATAAAATGTACTTAAGTAAAGTACAGTACTTTACTACTTATATGTGGTTACATTCCACCACTGCTATTACCCTGAATAAAACTCCATCTTTTTAAATAAGCCAAAAATCATGAATAATATGTAAGCTATCAGTTAGTCACTAGAAACAACGGTTCTGTTACGGTAACTAACTTGTTGAGCTGTTGTCATTCTGCCTAGTCTTTATCATAGCAACATCCGAGGCCTAACTCCACATATTTGAAATGAGCCGGGAAAAACATGCATAACATATCGTCTCATATTAATAAAATAATAAATGAGTACAATTTAAGGGAAAATTCTACAAGAGGACACATCACCCTTTGCCATCTACCTATGAAATGGCCTCATTCTCCAAGTTGAGGTATCCACAGGGGGAATAAAAAGAAGACACACATGTCAAATACTCCGGGCTGTTTTTGGAAAGCAGGAAATGGGAGCAAGAGCCTTTTACAGCGCAAACCCTCCCTAACCTAGATTGAACTAATTGTCCTGCAGATTGACAGCAACTTGCAACCTGTGATTAACATATATATTGTCAGTACAAATTAATACCAACCACATAGGAGGAATTCAGCAGAACAAAACGCATAACGTGCCCAGCATCACATTCCACCTACCCAAACGCAATACATGCATTAAATAATTAGCGAATGGGTCTCAATAGACGTTAGGCCTACTTCTAACATTACACTATTGTTATGTAATAAGAAAATAATAACATTAAAAACGCACGTCAGGCAATGTAGCCAACAAAAAGATCAATTGTTTAAGATGTCTAGTCAATAATGATTAGAACTGGCCTTTGATTAGCATGTGGTAGCCTGAAAAAGCCCAACCAAGCCACAGAGAGATACCCAAAAAGAGATGTCCACGCGTAATTACATTGTGCACAAATACATAGCTGCATATTTCGTTCTAAAAACCGTTTTGCAATGAATTGGTGAACGCGCACATCTTGCACGGCCGTTCCCAAACCACGCGTAAAGCTAGCGACAGTAGCTTATTGGCTAGCTCTGCAAAAGGCCGAAGGAGGGATGGTGGTGGTCCTAAAAAGACAAAACGCCAGGAATCAAAAAAGACGAGGACATTTACGACGCACACGTACCCAGCAGCAGTAATTTGAGCTCTCGCCTGGAGTCTCGCTTGTCTCGCCGGAGCTGTTTGTCAATTTCGGCATTGATTCGTTTGGACTCCTTCGCCTCCTCGCTCAGGCAGCACGCCATCATGGACTCCAGAGTCATCCTCCGCTCCGCTCGCTCAGCCCGGTGTTGCACGGGACCCCCCAGAAAACGAACGAACCACCGTCTTCAGGCCGTGCGCTC
The DNA here is from genome assembly GCA_000787095.1 of Periophthalmodon schlosseri. Lineage (NCBI taxonomy): Eukaryota > Metazoa > Chordata > Actinopteri > Gobiiformes > Gobiidae > Periophthalmodon > Periophthalmodon schlosseri. The sequence goes on along the minus strand of KN483416.1, from coordinate 24,938 downwards.
GGTGCCCCCGGTCCTCGCCTCAGTCTGAACGAGCGAGATAGCGGTGTGTCAGGCGGAACGGGCGCATCAGGGGAAGGGAAGGGGAGACTAGACGGGGGCCTGGTTGTCAAGCTGCCCCCCTCCCATCCCAGCCGAGAACAACTGCGACTCGACCGGCTGGTCTCGGCCAAGCGAGGGAGCACCGGCGCG
>KN483416.1:6692-24712 GCA_000787095.1 Periophthalmodon schlosseri | reverse complement strand
CACGGGAGACTCAGACGTGGGGGAGGGGAGGGAGGGGGTCAGCCACTGTGCGCCACGCTCGGCCCCCTTTTGGAACGATCTTATGCGTAACGCAATGTAATATCATTGTCAGTGTCAAATGACTCACTTTAGATACATTTTATTTATCTCGAGACAACTCAACCAAGACGACAGATTTCACTGTGGGTTCCAGTAAAGGCCTGTTTATCCCAAAGTGGTTATTATGGATATTAATGAAAACTTTTAATAGCTACGTCTGTCCATATTATTCCCTTGACTTTCATTAGTGATGTTTGGATTTTTTTTTTTTTTTTGCCCATTCAAAATAACCTATAATATTTTGTTTTGAATTATTAATTGCTATGGCAACGTTGAGAGAATCTCATCATTCTGAAACCAATGGATAGAAAGGCTATTTATGGAATTGTTCACTGTATTACTCTGCTTAATAAAACCCCACTCTCCAATATGGCCTTGGTCACCTACCTAACTCATTCAATAAAACAGCATAGCAACAGTGTGAAAATTACTTCTCAGCCGTGCAAAGACTGGTCTGTTGTTCACACTGTAAAAACACAATAGCCTAAAACATATAACATAGACATTAACCATATATAAATGTGGTCCCTTGCTATAGCCTATTAGTATTTGATGAATTACAACTCAAATAGCTTTATTGACATAATCAGTACTAATAAAACAAATTATGAATAGTCAGTGTGAGGAGTAGCCACACAGCTGTACGTGTATTGTTACTTCAAAGAAATAATCCAATTATTAAGTCTAGTCTACGAAAAATACCCACATGAGAGGATTTTTCAACAGAGCCTATACCCTACATTGACTTGAGGACACAATGTACAGTGCACAATGTAACTTTGTTCAGGGTCCAGCACCTGCTTGTCTCCATGGAGATGTTAACACCTTGCCTGGAATGTTTCACAATATATTACACAAAATGCTCTGAAAAACATGCTTTCTGGGATCACATCCACTGATCTATAGATCCACAGATCTAACCTGTAATTTGACCAGGTAGTGACAGCTGCTTAGTGACTCTCAACAGAAAAGTTATACAGTGCACCTTATGTCCTCAAGTAGGCTAAATATGAAAACATGCTGCAACTCGGGCTGTTTTTTGATCCATGTTGGGAATCTTAACCACACAAACACTTGAGACACTTGCCTGCAGTGACTGACAGACAGAGGTGGGTAGAGTAGCCAAAAATTGTACTATTGTAAGAATAATGTTACTTCAACATAATATTACTCAAGTAGAAGTACAAAGTGGTTGTCCAAAAAATGAGTCAAGTAAAAGTAAAAACGTAAAAACGGCGTAACATCTTTTTACTTTGAAGTTAATGTAAATTGAAGGACTAAAGATTAAATAATGCACTAAATCTACAAAAAACAAAACTACATTATATCTGTTCAAATCATTTCATATTATCAACGTAAAGCTTTTGTCACTTGCAGACTTACTCACAGTGGGAAGAGTAACCAAACTTTTACTCAAGTAAGAGTACTGTTACTTCAATAAAAATCAAGTAAGAGTAAAACTATGTTGCTAGAAAAGTACTCTGAAATGTACAATTACTTTAAGAAGTTACTCGAGTAAATGTAACTGAGTACTACCCACCTCTGTTGACAGACAACGCCCAAAACAAACTATGATTTTGGTCAGTTTAAAATGATGAAACTCAGTCTCCACAATGACCATATAATGAATAAAAATAAGTAAAACAGACAGTACAATTTGTTCAGATGACCAAATGTGTGAAAAAAATCTCACACCCATTTCCCGAGCAGCTCATAACGTTCTGTGGCCAAGACCGGAGTAGCCAGAAGCAAGCGAGGATAGTGACACACATGGCAACGCACCAATTGCTTCAAAACAAGTGAATTTTGTATCAATCAGATCAAGGACGGGATGATTCTGTGTACCCCATTTATAAGATATTATGAGGACTAGCGACATCTTGTGGTGGTAAATTTAAAGCAAAGCACCAAGGTCTATGGAAAATGAGTGATTGTTTATTACTGTCATACTCTTGTTGATGCTGACTTATGTTTGAACTTTATAAAATGTTCTTTTCCATAAACTTGTCAAAATGACAAAATTAAATTCTATATTCTGAATTCAAGTCATTTTAGCAAAAGTAAATTATGATGTAATTATAATTGTGCATAAATAAAAAAGCACAGTGCAAGAGAGTGGATCCCTTAAGTCACTGTAATTGATGTAAAAACAATACAAAAATATATACACATTTAATGTGAAAACTGCAATTTGAATTTCAAATTGCATAGAGGCAGCAGCTGTTTAGGTCAGGGGTTCTCAAATGTTTTGATCCCAGGGGCCCCTTATTAGTATAAAAATATCCTAAGGAGCCCTTATCTTTCACCACCATAGCATCACAATCAAATTCAGAAGTTCAAATCATGTTTACAACCAAATTTGGAGGAAAAATCCATTTCTCATTGTCCTTATTTTGTTGGTGTAGTTCTTTCCATTAAAACATGTTGTATTAAACATCATTAGAAATTGTACTGTAATGTAAATGCTATCACAATTTTTGACACATGGCCAGGGACCACAGTGATCCACTTTGAGAACCATTGGTTTAGGTAACAGTGAGTGACTCTGCAGGCAACAAGATATACTGTATTATGAAAAATAAACGTCCTAACCCTGTAGTTAGACAACTTGCTCTAAACTATGGAATGTATGTGATTTCTGTATTGGTTTAACAGTCCTTATTTCAATCCTCTATAAATATAAATACTCCTGGTGTTTAAAACATGCCCTTGCAAACATAATACTGATCTAAAAACATAAATTTCAAATGTAACACGTCCAAAAACATGTTCTGGAATTATCCCATATTCACCTTTGCAGGGTAGCCAACTTTCCTCATTGCTCTTGCTGTTCAAAATAATCACAAAAGAGCATTCTCGTCTCCTCTGCTTCTGTGCGCTGGTCCGGCGCTGAGGGGTGTGGCTTGTGCTGTGGGCGTGGCTGTGGGTACTCAATTTCAGCCACTTCTTCTTTCCACTCATTTTTGAAGGTGTCCCGGTGAGTCTCGCAGATGTTGTGCAGTATGCAGCAGGCCAGCACCATGGTGGGCAGGACGTCCAGGCCACAGTCGTTCCTCTTGCTCAGACACTGCCAGCGACCCCTCAGCTTCAGTAGAGCCTCCTCGGATACCCCCAAAGCGTCGCGGATGTGCTGGTTGAATCTGCGCTGGGAATAGGACAGAGGAGAAGCCTGGGAACGCCTTCTCCTCTTCGGTTCCCGGAAAGCAGTGATGAGCCAGGTCCGGAGAGGGTAGCAAAGTTCGCCCACCATGACGTATCTGCAGAAATAACATATTAATAGAATGGTTATTACATGTAGAAAAGTGTGTGTAATTATAATAAGATAAGGTTGTGTTCATGAGACGTCACAATATATATCGAAACCACCCATAGTTAAAATTGCGCTGGATGGCAGGTCAGAGATGTATGGTAGAGTAAGAGGGTTGTGAAAGTATTGAAAATCAGATACTAACTGATACTAAAACTAGTATCAATACTAAAAAAGTCACAGGACACAAAAGAACCTTTCCTGAATAGCTTTAGAATGATCTTGAGCTGTATCAGAACAAGTATAAGACACATAGACTAGTATAAACCCATGGACCACTATGGAACCTACAGGAACGACTGATCTACAGTTAGATATAAGGCCACATGGGAATATAAAAGAAAGTACAAAGATTTAAAGTTGAAGATTACTTTCTGTTGTCAGTTGAACGGCGACAGAAGACACAAAATGAATATGGTAAGTTTGTGAACACATTATCTAACAAATAATAATAATAAACTTCATATACTGAAATTATTACATAAAATTGAGGAATAAAATTTAGAAATCTACCAGATTGGTGATATACATATACATAGGTACTATGTAACTTTTTTGGTAGAGGGTCTGCCACCTGCTTGTATTTATGTAGATTGCTTTGCCTGGAATGTGCCTCAGGTTAGCATTAACCATATCTATCTCCATGGAGACAAACATGTGGTGGACACCAGAAAAGTTACATAGTGCAGCTTTACATAGTGACATGAAAAACATACAGTTGAAACCAGAAGTTTACATACACTACATAAAAAGACCATATGCTTTTTTTTCTCACTGTCTGACATGAAATCAGACTAAACTTTTCCTGTTTTAGGTCAATTAGGATTGCATTATTTGCTAAAAGCCAGAATAATGAGAGAAGGATTTTTTTAGACAATTTTTCATGACTTTCTTCAATGTCAGAAGTTTACATACAGTAAGATTACTATGCATTTAAACACTTTGGGGAAAAACCCAGATGATGTCATGTCTTTGGAAGCTTCTGAGGTTTACTGACAACATTTAGAGTTAACTAAAGACACAAGTGTGGATGTATCAGAAGGCACCTGAAACACATTGCTTCTTTGTGTAACATCATGGGAAAGTTGAAGGAAATCAGCCAAGATATCAGGAAGAGAACTGTGGACTTGCACAAGTCTGGTTCATCCTTGGGTGCAATTTCCAGATGCCTGAAGGTGCCACATTCATCTGTTAAAACAATTATACAAAAGTATAAACACTACGGGACTGTCCAGACATCATACCGCTGAGGAAGTAGACGGGTTCTGTGTCCCAGAGATGAATGTGCTTTGGTCCAAAATGTGCAGTGAAACGAGTACTGTACCGACATGGGCTGAAAGGCCGCTCTGCAGGAAGAAGCCATTACTCCAAAAGAAACATAAAAAAACCTAGATTCCAGTTTGCAAATGCTCACAGGGGCATAGACCTTAATTTTTGGAGACCTGTCCTGTGGTCTGACGAAACTAAAATGGAACTGTTTGGTCATAATGAGCATCATTACGTTTGGAGGAAAAATGGAGAAGCTTGCAAGCCTGAGAACACCATCCCAAGTGTGAAATACGGGGGTGGCAGCATTATGTTGTGGGGTTGTTTTGCTGCAGGAGGGACTGGGGCACTTCACCAAATAGATGGCATTATGTGGAACATTATGTGGACATACTGAAGCAACACCTCAAGACATCAACCAGGAAGTTAAAGCTTGGGCGCAGATGGGTCTTCCAAATGGACAATGACCCGAAGCATACGCCCATCTGGTTACATAGTGGCTTAAGGATAACAAAGTCAATGTTTTGCAGTGGCCATCACAAAGCCCTGATCTCAATCCTATTGAAAATGTATGAGCAGACCTGAAAAGGCAGGTGCAAGCAAGGCGGCCTACAAACTTGGCTCAGTTACACCAGTTCCGTCAGGAGGAATAGGCCAAAATTCCTGCCAACTATTGTGAGAAGCTTGTGGAAGGATATCCAAAATGTTTGACTCAAGTCATACAGTTTAAACGCAATGGCACCAAATACTAATGAAATGTATGTAAACTTCTGACTTTGAAGAAAGTAATGAAAAATTGTCTAAAAAAAAATCCATCTCTCATTATTCTGTCATTTAGCCACCGTAAAACAGGAAAAGTTTAGTCTGATTTCAAGTCAGACAGTGAGTGTCTTTTTGTATAGTGTATGTAAACTTCTGGTTTCAACTGTATATTATATTGTTTGTAAAACTTTACTTGAGAGGTGTTCCCATAAAAGTAGGTGTTGAACTCGGAGAGAAGCCGCCCTCCTCAGCTGTGGCCCACAGTGAGGAGTTCTGGAGGATTTCTGCTGGATCAGTCCCACCTGGAAAACTAGCACAGACATCCCAGAAGTGCCCCCGGCCGCTCACAGCCACCTGCACAGGAGGGGAAGACCCACGTTTATGTATGATCCAAACAATACTACTACTCATCCAGCTCGGGTACCTGAGAAAGCACTGACAGCCAGCCTGCGGGGTTGGCATAGTCTGACGTGTTTTGGGATGGGGTCATGATGGAGGTGTGGAGGGTTGCCACGGCAGCCACACAGTGCGGGAATGCCCTTTCGGATAAGAAGATCTGGGCAGACTCCTCCAGCTCCTGTTCGCTCGGAGTGTGCATGTACTCTGAGCTGAGCAGAGCCACTATGGAATGACACACGTCTCTTACACATTTACATGCAGTCGACTTGCCCACCCCGAACAGACTGCTAATAATGCGGTATTCGACGTTTGTGGCTAGTCTCCACAAAGAAACAGCCACACGTTTCTCTACGGGTAAAGCCATACGGAATGTGGTGTCCTGTCGGGTTAGACGGGGTCGTAGTTTGTCACACAGGTAGAAGAATGTCTCTCTGCTCATTCTGAACTTATCCAGCCAATCAGAAGGCTGGAACTCCGTCATCACAACCCGCTCCCACCAATCAGTGTGCGGGGTAGTGGACCAGGGGCGGGTGCGGAGGCGGAGACTGGAGCGGATCCCTCCTGCCATCATCATCTGAAAACATAAGGGGGTACAAGCTTCAGCAGAGGGTACCATTTGTGTTTGACAAAGAGCAAACTACAAGACATCAGTGGAGGAGACCCATCTTTCATAATCTCACTACATCTATAAGTGTGGGGGCCGGTAACAAGGCCCCATATTGGCCCCTGTGCCCAACTCTATCACACTGTTATGATCAACTCTCCCGTTTACTTTTTCCCAAAATTTTGAACAAGCTGTTTTTACTTTGTTCATATTAAGTCCACCTTCCACAAATTAAATACATTGCTTATGTGTGGTCTAGGGCTGTAGTCCTTGAGTCGTTTAGTCGATTAATCGGTCAATGGACCAATGGACCATTTGTATTGGTCAACAAATCATTTTTTATTTATAAGGATTTATATGGGACAACAGAAGAAAGGAGAAGGTAGTGAGTGAGTGAGTTGGCTTAAGATTTATATGTAAAAAGGCAGATTAAACTCATGACTCAAAAGTTTAATCAGTCTTTAAATACATTGTTTCCTAATACTTTTTTCTGCATAGTTGTTTTTGCATGAACTCCTGTGCAGGTGTAGGTGTTTAGATCAGATACATAGAGATATTGAATAGTTTTAGAGCTTTTGCCACGCCTCCTTTCTAGTCGACCAAGAATTTCTTTAGTGGACTACAATCCCAGTGTGGTCTACAGCTTATATGTAACAATAATCAGTTTAACATGTATTTCAGTTGAACATCTGTGCGCCTTACCATGAGCATCCTCCGCTGCCGCTGCAGAAAGTACTGCCTCTGCCTGATGCGCCTCTGGACCTCGGTGCGCCTCTGGCTCTCTGCGCTGGACACGTCCCTGCGCCGCTTCAGCAGCACGTATGCCAGGAGGAACAGGCTCGAACGCAGCTGCTCCTCGTGCTCCATGGCCTCCTCCTGTTCACTGTTGCGCTATCACATGCATAGAAATATATGGTTTGTTGATTTTGACCATGTTTTGGACATGTCCATGGTTTGACTAAAGCGTACTTCCGTTGCTCTGTATGCACGAGTGAGGATAATGCTGCCATCTAGAGTTTGGGCATGGGCCCTTTCAACTCTATTAATAATTAAGCTACATAGGCTAGTTATTCAGTGTCTATACTGAATTCAGGGGGTAGCAAAATAAGCATGGGGTGTTTGTATAAAAAGTCAAAATCAGTTAATTATTATTATTAGGTTTTTTTTATTAAAAAGAGACAATTTCTCCAGACACACATTCATGGTTTATTATTACACACACAAGACTTAGCAGGTCTTGTGTTCCTGATGTGAAGACGTGATAAACAGGACATATGCTTCATAAGTTCATCTGCTGCTGCAAAGCTATTGTCTGGGTGCACTGTTAGGAAGCATGTGCCTTGTAGCCACATGGTCATGTGGGCATATGCACGTTCTGTTGTTGTGTCCCTGCACAACACACTTTACTCCCACTGCTCACCCAAAGTGGCAGTAAGGTGACAGGAAGGAGATAAGCTACAGTGGGCTGCATTGAAGTAGACATGTCATTAAATTACCATGTAACTTGTCTGCTTTGCGATCCCCATAACAACATGGGCAGCCCAATAAACAAAACTGTGTAGCCTGTAAATGTGTAGATTGGTTAATGTGAGTGATGGGCCATAACTGTTAGTTCACCTCTTTTACTCAGTAATCCCTATGACAAAACTTTGACCCTAGTTATAAACACTTCAGCCGCTGCATTCTCAAACTCCTTGGCGTCCATACTACCCCCAGGGCCTCTGGTCTGTGCTGTGGCCATGGCCTGAGCTAACTGATCTGGAGACAGCTTGGCACTGGCCTCCAAATACCGTACAGCTTTAACATTGGCTTCTAGACATGAGCTGCTTTTAGTGTTCGCATTCGCACTACGTTTCACTTCACTTCCTTGTGATGTCTCCAGAGCTTCTTTCAGAGTCCCTATCACCGCCATGCCCAGTGCCCGAGAGACAGGCTCCTCATCTGGGCAGCACACTTCAGCGTACAGCCTCTGAGCTTGGCGGATGTAATCGGAGAAGACAGCACACGTGAGCACCCCATGGCGGAACACATCGTAGGGCACAGCTTCGTGGTCCTGGCAGTGGAGGCGGTGGAGGAGAGGTGCAGAGGTGGAGGCAGGGACCCCTCCCTCGCTGCACAGGCACTGGAGGGTTTGGGTGTAAAGCCCCCCCCGGACACCTCCTCCATCTCCATCTGAGCCTGGGGGGCCCACGGAGCTGGAGCCTTCTGCATCGGTCATCTGGAGGTCAGGCGGACAGGGTGGAGGGGAGGGTTCGTTCAGTAGGTCATAAGCCACTCGAACATTGTTGCTGAAGGCTGATCTGTGGGGAGGATTTGTCAAATATGTTTTTTTTTTGTTTTTTGTTTGGTTTTTTTTTGAAAGAATTAAAATATGGTAACAATTAACTACACTTTAATAAGCCTTAATAAAGCATGAACAAGAACTCAATTCATAACAAACAAATAGTTTAAGAATTATTCTTAACTACCTTAACTCCTAACCTTAACCTCTTAAGAAACCTCTTAATTAAGTAGCCTAGTTACTAAGCCTGAACTATTTGTTCATTATGAATTAATGAATAATTTATCAGTGAACAAACATTGGAATGGTGGGTGAAGTTTGTCCAGGGGCAAAAAGGAAATGTGCACAGGTTAGAGTGGGGATTGAGCTAGCACCTTCTGGGTTAATGAACACATTCTATCATGAAAGATGTTGGAATAAAAAAATAAATAAATAATAATGAAAAAATGCTACTTTGTTTTCTTTCATTCATATTTTACTTGCTCCAAACATCCCCATTATCCAAAATTGGAACTAATCTGGGACTAAATTTTGAACTAATCTTGAACTAGACTAGGACTACACCAGGACTAGAACAGGACCAAACCAAGTCTACTTCTGGACTAAACTGTGCTCAAACCAGGACCCAACATAGACAAGTGTGGAGCACCCAGTCTATGTTAGCAATAAATGTGTTATAAGTGTTATAAGCAACATGGGCTAAATATAATCGCCCCTCAACAATTTATTTAAAGGGGTTACTTTTCTTAACTCTCACTGTCATCTTTGCATCCATGTGTCCGTTCTCATCTTTGCTCCATGCCATACCTGTGCGAGTGGTGCGCCAAACGCAGGTGCCAGAGCGCGCGGTTGAGTCGTTGCTGCTCCTGGGCACGTCCTCCCAGTGTCCCGTTGTTCATCTCGTCCCCCTCGCTGCCCCCGGTCCCAGCATCGCTCACAGAGGCCAGGTTGCAGAAGTGGTCCGCTAAGAAGCCGATGGGGTCGTCTGTTCTGGCCTCCACCATCTTGAGGATCGCCCCCCGCAGCAGTTCGCTCACCCCGGCCTGAGCCAGGAACTCCCGGTCGCTGTCGCATTTGGCCGTTTTGCTGTCGGCCATAGCTGGAGGAATAACGGCTGACCGGCGCTTCTCTTTATTATCCGCCATGTCTGTTGACGTTTCGTGTCGCAGCAACCGGGGCGGAAGTGCTTCGGATGCGCGCTGATGCTGCAGTGGCTCCGTGCGCCAGCTGACCGGGACGTGACGGCGCAAAGTGATTGGGCTACATCTTTCATTCAATAGCTTTTATCTTTTTAAATAAAAAAGCAAATAAACATTTAGCACGTAAACTAGCACATAATATAGGGCTCTTCGACATTTGAAAGTGTTAAGTAAATATTAAAATGGGAAGCATCAGCAAAAATGTATATTCATTTACCCTGTAACTGTGATTAGTGGTGGTCTATAGACTATATGGCACAGACTAGCAGCCACATTTCTGGTAGTTTGTCCCTGGGCAGATGTGACCACAAAATATTGTGTAGTGGACAACAAGTTTGCAACAGTTATTATACTTATTAACTCACCTGTTCAAAACTGCCTTCAAATAACTATTTCCTTTTCTAAATGTTTTTCATTTGTGTTTTGTCTGTCTTGAATTGTGTGAAGTCTTTGAATGTCATGAAAAGCACTAAGCTATATAAGTGTTATATATATATATATATGTATGTATGTATGTATGTATGTATGTATATGTAGCTTGTGAATGACAAAATGTTTGACAGTCCATTTTGCTGCTCATGTAACCACTTATGTAAGAAAATACTAGAACAAGGAGTGTTTAATCAGCAATTACAAATTCAAGCTTTACAGCACAGAACTGTAGTATTGTATTTGCATAAACATCATTAGTAGATTTAACTAATAGTACTACGCTGGTTTAGTGTTTTAGGAGTAGCCGTTGACGTGGCTATGTCCATTGGTATGCGCTTCTCCATTGAGGCCCGTCTCTCCATTGACATAGTGAGATGTTCCATTAAAATAATGAAACTTCTCCCTCTTTTTCTGAGGGACAAAACCCTTCTGCAGCTTGTGCTCCAACAACATATGGTTTTGAGGTGGAAGTCCAAGACAAGCTCTGCAAAACAACACAAAGAAAGGCCTATATTACACAATGTATTATCTAATGTTGATTCCCTCCCCTTTGAACTGCCACCTTATCGTGGTGGGGGAGTTTGCTCCTAGGAGCTATGTTGCCCGGGGCATTATGCCCCTGTCTCCCATGGAAAACCGGTCCTAGGTGACGGGTCAGACTAAGAGCAGTTCCCAATACCCCTATGATGGAAAATAAAACAAGGACCATGACGTTGCCCGGTATGGTGCAGCAAATCAGCTCCTCAAAATCCGAGGCCATGGTTCTCGACCGGAAAAAGGTGGCTTCCCCTCTTCGGGTGGGTGGAGAGTCCCTGCCTCAAGTGGAGGAGTTCAAGTATCTCGGGGTCTTGTTCATAAGTGAGGGAAGGATGGAGTGTGAGATTGACATGTGTATTGGTGCAGCGTCTGCAGTGACGCGGTCGCTGTATCGGCCTGTTGTGGTAAAGAAGGAGCTGAGTCCAAAGGCAAAGCTCTTGATTTACCGGTCAATCTACGTTCCTACCCTCACCTATGGTCATGAGCTTGGTAATGAGCTGAAATGAATTTCCTCCGCAGGGTGGCTGGGCGCTCGCTTAGAGATAGGGTGAGGAGCTCAGTCACACAGGAGGAGCTCGGAGTAGAGCTGCTGCTCCTCCATGTCGAGAGGAGGCAGCTGAGGTGGCTCGGGCATCCCTGGACACCTCCCTGGGGAGGTGTTCCGGGCACGTCTCACCGGGAGGAGGCCCTGGGGAAGACCCAGGACCCGCTGAAGGGACTATGTCTCTCGACTGGCCTGGGAATGCCTCGTGATCCTCCCGGAAGAGCTGGAAGAAGTGTGTGTGGAGAGGGAAGTCTGGGCCTCCCTGCTGAAACTGCTGCCTCCGCGACCCAGCCCCGGATAAAGCAGAAGAAAATGAATGGATAATGTTGATTCCTCATTTAAAACATATCTAGTGTGTTTTGTTTCATTCACACATGTTTAACACATAAACCCTACATATTTAGGCTGAGTTCTTCTCTCAAACTGAAAACATCACTAGGTGGAACAGAACATTTTGAGCTTTGGTGATGTAATAAAGGGTTACTCAAACATGTGTGAATGAAACAAAACACAACTCCTGGTATGTTTTTAATGAAGTAACAGTATTATAACGTGGCTTAAAGGTCACAAGAATCCATTTTGTGTAATATAGGACCTTTAAGACCAGCAAATAGAATGTGTAATTAAAACACAACAAAAATACAACGTAATCAGTGAGCCATACCTCATGATATTTTCAATGCATGCCCTCTGCCTGAAGAATGCATTGACCACTGGCGCCCCTGGTGGTACTAGAGGGGCCTTGCAGAGGAAGGCGAGCAGAGCCAGTACACTGTGAAAGGACTGGTACTCCTGGTCTCCCTGCACACGCACACTCACGCGCTGGCACAGCTCCGTGAGGATCACCAGGTCCAGGATGATGGGGCTGGCCAGTAATGAGTCCTGTCAAATATGTTCAAATGATGACGCGAGCAAAATTACACAATGCCCCAGGTACACTTGCCATTAGGGTTGTCAAAAGTATCAAAAATCAAATACTAATTAATACTAAAACTAATATTGAAACTAGATACTCATTTGATCAATGCTGAAAGAAAATACACAACAACCTGAATGATCTGGACTATATCTTTAATAGAACCAGTGTAAGATCACATGGTAACTAAACCAGGACTAAACCAGGACTAAACCAGGACCAAATAGGAGTAAACCAGTACTAAACCAGGATTAAACCAGAACCAAAGCATAACTAAACCAGGACTAAACCAGGACTATACCAGGGCTAAACCAGGACTAAATCAGGACTATTTTTTCTCCAACACTCCAGGACAACTTAAAAATGTGCAAAGTGAGTCTGAACAGAATAATTATTTGAAAACACAAATCTCAAATCTAATTAAACAATTATAAAATTGAAAAATTGATTACATTTTGCAGCACTAACTTTAATATACATTCAGCAACAAGAAATCAAATCTACCAACTTCCTCTGTTCACTGTAAACAAAATGAAAAGGCATCTCTGATTGACAATATATTGAGAAAAACCTATGGCCTTTTGCCACTGTACTGACCTCACAGGTGTTATGCAGCGCTATAGTGTTGGTCCCTCCCATCATGATTTCAGACGTGTACTCGTCCATCGCACGTTTACTGTCCCCCACATACGGGACATACTTTATCACCACCTGAAAACACACAGTACATTTTAGAACGGACCTGGTCAGTATAACATTACATCATATTCTGGTCTTACACAGTGGTCAGGCTTCTCTCCAGGCTGGTACAGGACATGGTTGGACTGCACCATGTCGTCCACCACGTTGCTCTTGGAGATTTCTTTGGAGCGGAACTGCTGTGGAGCCGACAGGTTCTTGCCATCGTTGTTGCCCAGGTGATTGTAGCTGACGATTGACGTGGGCTGTCACAGGAATAAATATAAACACTTACGACAGATTGCAATAGAAATGTGTCCCTACTTCATATAGTGTCCTTAGGCAAGACACTTCAGCCATCTTACATTTTAACCTTCTTACCAATGAGTGAATGGTTTGTGCTGGTGAGGTATAGTACATTTATACAGAGGGATATCAGTCTGGTCACCACGTCCTCTGTTGTGCCTCAAGCCAGGGCCAAGTACACCCGTGCAATCAGATTTATTTATTTCATGTGAAACAAAGGAGGTCATTGGTCCCCTATTATTTTGAACAAAATTAAATTTCTCTCAGCTCAAATTAACAGTTTAGTGCTTTGCTCATGCAGACATTTGTGATATTGTATTCTTTATTCTTTCTTGTAAACAGCCATATTTGTTTTGATACAGATGGGCCATGCATGTCCCTGACCTCCATCTGCTGATCATGCCCATCTGAACTCGGAGATTCACCGGTGCCCACACTCACATAAAGTATTGGAGAAGTGTGTGTTCTGGATCCCAGGCAAGTTCTCACCTTGATGCCAGCGCTGACCAGGAAGTCCACCAGCACTGACTTGAGCTTAGTCTGTCCTGATTTAAAGTCGTCTCCTCCAATGAAGACTCCCCTCTGCACAGCGAGGTCTACAGCCCCAGGGACGAAGGTGTTCTGTGGGGAACCGTTGATGAAGGCACAGCCCTCCAGGATACTGGCCACAGCAAACAGGGTGGAGGGAGACACCTCCGCTCCAGCCTGAGGGAAACAATCAAGTATAAACTATGTTAAAATGTGGTAAAGTGTAATTCCTGGTAGGTTTGTGAGAGAATGAAACAAGGCCGAAAGCAGCAGCTCACAGTTCAAACTCAAATGTTTTCAATATATAAGAAATCAAGTAACTGCCAACAGCAGCACCTCTCTCAAAGCACATTAGCACTTTACCTGCATGTGATACTGTTGTAGTGTTTTTAATAATTGTCTAGTCTTTCTTTTAGGTTTGTCAAAAGGACTAATGCTAGTTAAATACTAATAGATACTAAAACTAGTATTGAAACTAGATGCTTTAAGTAAGTATTGATACTGAAAAAAGCCACATAACTGGATCAAATTTGACCTTTCCTGAACAGTTTCATCTTTTATCAGAACTAGCGTAAGACCACATGGTATAACAAACAAATACTATTATTTTGTGTTTAAAATGACAATATTGTCTAAAAAAGAACTTTTAAAATGATCATTTGGGTATCTAAATCGGTATAAAGTCCATTCGTTAGTATCAAAATTTTTGCATCGTGACAACACTACTGTTTTTTAATGTTTTGTCTACAGCAACTTTAGAATTTACCATTGTAAGTTTTGTCTGTTTTTATTACATTATCATCATTATATCAGTTGGGATCTGATCAATATATTTGCCTGCCAATAATGAAATAGCATTTGTGTATAATCCTGTAATGTAACTGCTTGTAGTATGAGAATGTACCTCGATAGCTGCCAGTAGATTCTCTGCAGTGTCATTAAGTCCTGGGGTGACATCACAGAAGCGCTCCGTATTAGCCGTCCACAACACAATGACTTTGTCCACACCACTGGAGCTGCGGAAGTCTCGGATATCGGCTCGGATCTGCTCCATCTACACGGTCATATGCATTCTGTTGTATTATATATGTAACAAAATGAATACAATATCCTGCTGTTATCTATTGCTTGGCCAACCTGCTCTGCTATAGTGCCGCTGAGGACATTATCAGCTCGGCTCTCCTGGTTAGCAGCGATGAAATCTGGATAATAAATGGACTTTCTGGGTTTCATTTGGCTCATGTGTGGCAATAGCTGCTCCTGTAAGGCCCAGTCAAGCACCTCGGCTCGCTCCATCGCCCTCCCCAGATCCAAGGAGGAAATATCCCAGCCTAAAATGGTCAAACACAAGAAAATCTAAAGAATGCAATTTTTTATGAATGAGTTTAATTTTGCATATAGTCTAGAGTTACCGTCAAAGACAATATCATCTGGATGCACCATAGGTAACAAATCACAGAAGGGTATGTTGATGTCACCCTGTGGGCTTGACCCCAGACAGACAGTAGAGGACTGCAACAGGGAGCCGTAGTAGTTTGCATTCTGTTGAAAAAAAAAAAGTAAAATTAAAAGAATAATTACCCAGATTCAGTACTAAAGATAGTATTGAAACTAGATACTATTCAAACTGTAAAAAATCACACAAAGAGGTAGTATTGTCACAATGCAAATTTTTCAAACTCAATTTCGATACTAAGGAATAGACTCGATGCACAATACTGAAGAATGTAGAATGTTCAACATTAAATAATAGTACTTTCTTTTATATTTCCATGTGGTCTTATATCTGTGTAATCCCTCAGTCGTTCCGGTAGGTTCCATAGTGGTCCATGGGCGTGTACTAGTCTATGTGTCTTTATACTTGTTCTGATACAGCTCAAGATTATTCTAAAGCTGTTAAGGAAAGGTTCATTTCTGTCCTGTGAATGTGACTGTTTTAGTATCGATACCTGCTCAAATGAGTATCTAGTTTCTCCACTAGTTTTAATATCAATTAGTATCTGACTTTTGATACTTTTGACAAACCTACAAAGAGGACAAATCTGGATTTTTGCTGAATAGTTTGATATGGTCTTGCTCCATATCTGAACCAGTATAAGACCCTTGCTGATATGTAAGAAATCTGTAACATTTTGTGTTTTTCATTCTGGACAAAACTGAGACAAAGCTGGGACTAAACCTCTGGACTAGATCAGGACTAAACCAGCACCAAAACAGGACCAACAAAGTCTACATTTGTCTACAAAAAAGATAAACAAAGATAAGTGTGAACGCCCTAAGGCTAAATGACTATTTGAAGCATGGAGCACAGGCAGGATTTTCAATGGAAAGTTCCTATATTACATAAGGAGCACAGTAGAGCCTTATAGGGGTATAATATGAAGTGTGGAGACAGTCTGACAGCCTAATGAACATGACATAATGAACTTATAATCACTCACAGTCTATTACAGGCACAAGGCTATATTTATAAAGCGGGGTGAGGGCTCTAGTGGTCTTTAGCAGCCTAATTAGGATTGGCTAATTGTTTAGTTATTGCACTGGTACAAGAGCAGAAATATGTAAGTAGATAATTAAGAATGAGAAATACATGCATAATCTGGCATGTTATTAGGAACGTCACCAGCGAGGTCATTTTTAAAACAGTGCTGATGTGGAGAAGTGGCAGATGTGGCTGATCTAATTATATGAGCGAGTATGGTTGAAGTGTCATGCCCAAGGATACAACAAAAATATGAAAAAAATAAATAAATAAAAGAAACACTGAATGAGAGGGTGTGTCCAAACGTTTGACTGGAAATGTATGTTAAAACAACACCAGACAAAAGTTTGGACATGCCCTCTCATTCTATGTTTTTTTTTCTTTATTTTCACTAATTTCTCCATTTTAAATACATACAAAAGACATCAAATACATGAAATAAGATATATGGAATTATGTAGCCAAGAAAAAAAAGTTACCTAACTAAACTATTTTTTTTTTAAATTTAGCAAAGGTCGGCTACTTTGAGGATTTGAATATAAAATATATTTTTAAAACGTTATTCACATTTTTTTTCTTTGCTACATAACTTTTTTTTCATGGTCAATGCTGATTGCTTAGAATCCAGAGCAACCAATGGCCGATAAGGAATACTGATATTTTTGGCTCGATATGTAGGGCTGATTTTGAATATTTTCCCCAAATTATGAAATTTAAATTTACTACAAACTCATACACAGCCCTTTGTTACCATAAAGATTTAAGAGAACAGAGTAGTCACGTTTGGAGAAATAATCTCTTCCCACTAAAGTGTTAAAATAAAGCTTTATGAGTATTCTTTATGTGTACAGCAAGCTAGGCCAAAACAAAATATTGGCCTCTGCAGGAGATTTAAGGCCGAAAGCTCATATGTTATAAAGTGCAAATATCGGTCAACTACTGCCAACTGTTGGACACACTAGTAAGTAAATGTCTCCCTTCTCCTATAATAATCTGACCTATCAATAGTCCATTCAGGTGGTATAGCATCTCACTCTTAGCCTATAACAGACCATTCATAAATCTTTTTTTCCTTTACTTGCTAATTTGCTAAAGATTTTTTTCTTAACTGCCCACTGCATGAGTTACAAGGGCAACAGAAGAGCAGTGATGCTAAAGATGAGGCTCTATTTTCATTTCGATCAATAATGGATTCTGGATGGTAGCCAGAACATCTTCATTTCAAAAACCTTGTCCAGATCTACTATACAAGAGCTACTATACAAGAACTGATGAGAGAGAAATATATATTTTTTACAAAGTTATTTTGTGAATTAGTGTTCTTACGATACTAAAATTTCAAACTTGATTTCGATACTAAGGAATAGACATTAGATGAATCATCATGAGGTGAGCGTCTGTTGGTTGGCGCTGGCCTATCAGAAGAGCTCACATCTTTACCACACTAGGAGTGTGGCAGAAGAACAAAAGGTTCGAGGTAAAATACACTGAATATATTTTCTAGGTATTTATGGGAGGCTCCTTTAGTTCTGTAATTAACTGAGTTCAGCATTGAACAAAAATGCAGATAGACCAGATATCTTAAAATTAGGGTTAGAGTTCTTCAGTTCAGAACTGAAGAAGCGAAACGTCTTCACTCTAAAACTACATTTGTCCAGTTGACAGAATTTTTTTTTTTTT
>KN483415.1:7706-18021 GCA_000787095.1 Periophthalmodon schlosseri | reverse complement strand
ATTTAAATGTTTACAATAATCACAACTAAGTACAAAGAAGTGGGCGGAGATAGGGGGTAGGTGAAAACAGACATTTTCTGAGCAGGTTTTGAATGCAGGACAATACAAGATTACTCAAACATGCTGGATACATTGAAATAATATGTAATCTGTTTTACCATGAAGTTATAGTCAGGACAGTCGGTTAAGCATTTGCCCATCAACTAAAGTTCAAGCCTCACCTGAGAGAATATTGGTGTTGTGTGGCAACCCAACAAAATAATGGACTTTTAGCTTTAATCCATGTTCTAATGCTGTTACCTCCTCAAAAACATACCTGAAGTTATGTTTCGTTTCATTCACACATGTTTGGAGATGCAGACAGACTAATAATAAAGGATTACTCAAAGCTCAAAATGCTCTGTTCCACCTTGTGGTGTCATGAAAGCCTTTTACTCAGCCTAAATATGCAGGGTTTGTGCGTTAAACATGTGTGAATGAAACAAAACACAACTCCAGGTCTGTTTGTGTTGAGGAAACAACATTAGAACATGGATCAGAACATAGTGTCATATGGGCCCTTTAAATTGCATTGATATTTCCTTCTGAATAGGCCTAATTCCGCAGTGGATTGGATTTGTCCATTAATCAGGCTTAGGGCTGGGTTATATCATATTGCTATTCCTCTCAGCTGGGAGGCAGACACAGATCGTGGCTAATTGCTAGCGCTAAAGCCTAGAGCGACTTAAACACTGACTGCAGTTGGCTAAAAGCTCTGATAATGAAAGACGAGACATGAGGAGTGGAACTTACAGCTATAACTTCGATAGCCCAAAAAGCCGCCATTAGCCCATTACATTTAGGCTAATACAGCTCTTTAGTTTCGCTTTTAGGGCGGAAACCGTTTATTAACTTATCATGAGCAATCTCCTGTAAAAAAGAATCTGCAGAGGTGGAGAGCAACCAAAAGTTGTCCTCAAGTAAAAGTAACGTTACTTCAAAATAATATTACTCAAGACGAAATGAAAAGTAGTGGTCCAAGAAATCATTAAAGTAAAAAGTATTTGGAGAAAGTACAACTCAAGCATAGACTGTATAAAGAAGTGAGTGTGACGTCACCCACAGCGTTCGGCTCCAGTCAAATGAAGCTCATCGAGGCTAGAGCAGTTATAGCGGCCAATTCCGAGTCAAGTTCCATATTTGAATTCCAACCGTGAGTATCATAGCAACCAAAGAGCCAATCCGGAGTGAGGCTGTAGAAGGTGACGCCCCTTCCCGCCTTAGCAGGGAGCGGGCGTTTAGCAACGCTGTCAAGCAAACCTGTTGCTAACGCCCGACTTCTTCAGGTCAGTATCCCAGGTGTGTGAGAGTAAAAAGGCCCCTCGTCTCGGTTCAAAGTCCCATGGGCACGTTTCTGTATTTCCATTGGCTCCTTAATCCAGTAACGATGTTTGTCGTCCTCTGTCCTAGTGATGTTTGCTCCGTCCCAGTCCATAATGTGGTTCTGTCTTTTACAATGGTCAGAAATGGTTAGAAAAAAAAGACAGCGCCAAAACCTGTTTAAATCAGCTGACCGGACACGTCACAGCAACATCACTTGACCACTCTGAGGCGCTAGTGAGCAGTCCAGACTAACAGGGATGAAAACAAACTAAACCTTGATCTGGAAAAAGAATCTATTCAAATAAATTATTGAAAGACCAGATGAACTTCATTGGAGCAACAGAAATAATCGTTTGAGTATTTATTGCAGTCCTACTTTGCATGAGTCCACATTTTATTCACAAAGTAAAGCTGAACCATGAAAAATGAGTTTGATAAAGTCCAAAATGCCTGCAGTACAGCCTGTGTAGAGAAAAGTGCTCCAAGGAAGGAACAACAGTGGAGCGGAGACAGGTGATGCAATTGAGATCTATGGGCTGACCTGTTTTCAGTTGCCTCCTCTTTGGTCTGATGGATCTCCCACTGCACAGAGCCGCTGCAGGCCCGTCCACAGAAATTTAGGAGCCCGGGGCAAGAAACCTCACATGGGCCCCGCTCATAGACTGTATGTATAAATGGACATAGCTAACACGCTTGCTGTCAGACTTGTCATTTTGGTCTTAAATGTTCGTATTAACTCGCTCTACATGATCCGGGGTTTTTATTTCACTATTGTGTCTGTAAATCAAGATATGAACATTAATAACAGACAAATCAGACGTTTTCTTTCCCTGAGGCCACTCCTGCTAGCGTTAGTCCACTTCTTTACACAGTCTATACCCCCCGTCTCATTTAAATGAATAGGAAGAAGGTCCAATTCTGAGCTCGTAAAATCCTGGGGCCCCGGACAACAGACCCCTTTGTCCTCCCCCTGTCGACTCCCCTGTTTTCATTGGGCAGTCAAATGGCAGCCCTCCCGTCTGATTAAAAGTGAACTGACATGAATATAATAATACGCACAGCCGTCTTGTGTAATTGGACGTGCGGGGTGACAGTGAGTAGTTAAAAAGTCCAATATCTTCTCCATGTAAAGACCTCTTCCAATTTATCTGTCTCTACGTTCTGTGTAGGCCACGTCTGGACCGGCTCTGCGGCATTATCAAGGCGTTTTTAATATCCGCAGCTTATCGTCCTTTCGCAATGAGTTAGTCTGACGGTTTTATAAGGTAAACACAAGCTGACGTGATTAGCAGGTGTCAGCGTATTTCAGCCGTCGTCTGCAGTGCACTTAGCGTCTGGACGTGGCGTCTACAATGAGTTTGGAGCCAATTATATTCGTAAGAGTTTAATACCGTCTCAGGGGCCTCGCAAAAGAAAGTTTGAGTAGACATTGTAATAGTATAGAAATTGAGTTTGAAATTTTTTTATCGTGACAACGCTGAGGAAAAGACTCGAGGCTCAATAACGATTCTGATACCACGATGATGATAAAAATACTATGTTCTAATGTTGTTTCCTCGTCACAAACAGACCTGGAGCTGTGTTTTGTTTCATTCACACGTTTAACACACAAACCCTGCAGATTTAGGCTGAGTTTTTCTCTCAAACAGAAAACACTCTGTTCCACCTTGTGATGTCATAATGTGGTAATACAGGAAGTGCTCCACTGTGTTTTTAAACTCCACACACCTTCACTGGAATCATCCCTGAATTCTCTATTGAACTTAAGGTAAAAGGAGCTGTTAACTTGGAAACTACCACTTCATGACATCACAAGGTGGAACAGAGCATTTTGAGCTTTGGAGATGTAGACAGACTAATAATAAAGTGTTACTCAAACATGTGTGAGTGAAACAAAACACAACTCCAGGTCTGTTTTTGAGGAGGAACAGCATTAGAACATGATTAAAAGCTCACAAAGAGTCCATTTTGCGTAATACAGGACCTTTCGATTTGATGCTAACAACTGTGCTAAACCAAGCTAATGTTGTAGATGAATATAGACCTATTTTTGCCTTTAAAATTCTTTGCTAGCTTGCTAATAGCGCTTTGAAGGCTCACGAAACAGTGCGTTCGTCTCATAATCCAAAAGCTTCAATATCTCGTTCTCTGCTTTTGAAAAATCATATTGTAGATTTAGCATTTCGCCTTCAAACTCCTATTTCTAGACTATTTTAATGAGCTATTTTGGCACAGTCTTAACCGCGAGGCTTCAAACTGAACTTTTTCTCATTTTATCCCTGGCTCCTGCTTCTCCGGAGGCGCGGGGTTAGCGAACGGGTCATTTCCGGCGCATTAGATCGGATACTACGCTCACCTTTTGTTAATGAATAATGCTTAATAATGTTTTTTTTTCATAGATTACGCGCGGAATTGAAATGCACGTGAACGCGGAGTCCATATTTCTGTCCTAAGTAGCTCTGGAGATCGGCCTGCGCTGTAACCGGAGGAGATGGAGCAGTAACAGTGGAGATTGTGTGTGCAGTTCTGGTGTAGAGAGACAGCTGTGTCATTATGAATCTTCTCCTCCACCGTCTAACTCAATCTCTTTTTCTCTCTCTCTCTTTCTCCTCCCCTTCGCAGAATCCCTCACCGCAGTGTAGCACATGGATTTCAAGACTCCAAATGAAGAGGTTGGTGTCGTCCGATCAATGTGACAGACGACGGAACGTAATTATTTCCAGCGCGGGGGCCCCTGTGGTTTATAATGGGGGATGTTTATGGACACGTGAGCAAAGGGGAAGTGAACGAGGTGTTTTTGTGTGAAGCTGATGGAAGATGAGAAGATTTCACCCCTTCGAGGCGCTCACAGAGTTTTACGTCAAGGGACCACTCACCCATTCATTCATACACAGACACTGGGGGGAGGGGGCTTATGCGTTCATCTGCAGGAGCTGGAGTCACTCAGTGGGTCTGACCCCTCAACTAATCATGTTTATATCAAGAGCAGGATTTGAACCAGTAACCTCTAGATGAGAGGGCAGACGCTCTACCAACTGAGCCACTGTCACACTGTTGTAGTAAGTAGTAGTGGTAATGAAATGAATTGCAGTAGTAGCAGCAGTAGTAGCAGTAGTAGTAGTAGTAGCAGTAGTAGCAGCAGTAGTAGTAGCAGGAGGAGTAGCAGTAGTAGTAGTAGCAGTAGTAGTAGCAGCAGTAGTAATAGTAGCAGTAGCAGTAGTAGCAGTAGTAGTAGCAGCAGTAGTAGCAGTAGTAGTAGCAGTAGCAGTAGTAATAAATATGTGACCTGGTTGCTGTACTCCAAACAATATGGTTTTCTGCTCTTCTCTCCTTTCATTAAAGTGTTCACATCATGTTTTATGCACATTCTTTATACAGCAGGTCGGCCAGAACAAAGTATCGCCCTCTGCTGGAGATTTACGGCCAGCGGTCAAACTGTATAAAACTAAATAAAAACTTTACACAGACAAAACCAAGACAAAAAGCACTTTACATCAACATGATCATCACTCACCCATTCACACACACATTCATACACCAGTGCACACAGACACTGGGGGCGAGGGGGGTTAAGTGTCTTGCCCAAGGACACAACGGCAGCATTCATCTGTGGGACTTACTTTCTTGTTATATCGATTATTCAAGTTTATTTATTTCTACAGCACATTAAAAACTCCAACGTCTCTGGTCTAATGTCGTTTCCTCGCCACAAACAGACCTGGAGTTGTGTTTTGTTTCATTCACACATGTCTAACACACAAACCCTGCAGATTTAGGCTGAGTTCGCACTCTGTTCCACCTTGTGATGTCATCATGTGGTAATACAAAAAGTGCTCCCCTGTGTTTTTAAACTCCACACAGCTTCACTAGAATCATATGGATGAGTTCAGTCCTGGACTTGTCAATCTCCACTGAACTAAAGGTAAAAGGAGCTGTTAACTTGAAAACTGACGCTTCATGACATCACAAGGTGGAACAGAGCGTTTTGAGCTTTGGAGATGTAGACAGACTAATAATAAAGTGTTACTCAAACGTGTGAATGAAACAAAACACAGCTCCAGGTCTGTTTTTGAGGAGATAACAGCGTTAGAACATGACTTAAAGCTACAAGAGTCAGTTTTGTGCGATATAGAACCTTTAAAGAGGAGGAGCTATTTTCTTCTTCTTTAGTGTCGTTCCTCAGTGGCTTAACGTCGGCGTGTGTTTTAAGTCCTGCTCCGCGCTCGGCCTCGGAGGAGACAATTGCATCTACGTGTTATTCCACACTGGTAATAAACCCATTTATATGCAACGGTGTTTATTCATAATCATAAGATATACATCCGTCACATACAGTCGCGTCTCTATACGGAGCCGCACAAACGCGCAGCTCTTTTGCATTAAAATGGAATATTTATGTGGGATGTGAGTCACTGAAGCTTGTCTGTGTTTCATAAATGTTTCCTGTGTTATTCCTTTGGCTCAGTGACACATTTGAAATCATAAAACACAAGGCGGCGTAAAGCCCGGCACAAAACATCAGTATCAAAGGCTGCGCAACATGAAGCAGCCTCAATCTGCCCCGCACAGCCCCGCGTGAATATAAACGTGCTTTATGCGCCGCGCCACCGGGAGTTTGTCAAAACAAAGGCGAGGTCATTCGCAGAAGGACGGGGTCAGTCGGCGTTTGGACGCTTCTGGAGGGGGGCGTTACCGTAGATCAGCTGGTAGAGCGTTTGTCGACTGATCTGAAGGTTGGCGGTTTGAATCCCGCACCTCGACACGAACGTCATTAGTTGAGCGTTGGCGGTTTGAATCCCGCTCTCGACACGAACGTCATTAGTTGAGCAGTCAGATCACAGACTGTATATATGAAAAGCTAACCTGTTAGCCGCCGCGTTCCAATTAGGAAGTGAGCGTGAGCGCGTTTTCATCTCCTTTGACTCTCTCCATTTTGGTCTTAAATGTTCATATTAACCCTCTACATGATCCTGGGGTTTTTTTTTCGTTATTGTGTCTGTAAATCAACATATGAACATTAATAACAGACAAATCAGGCGCCTTCTTTCCCCGAGGTCGCTCCCGTTAGCGTTAGCAACGGGTTTCCACCTTCAAGCCTCAAAGCGCTTTACATCAACGACCCACTCACCCATTCACGCACACATTCATACACCAGTGCGCGCAGACACCGGGGGCGAGGTGGGTTAAGTGTTTTGCCCGACGACACAACAACAGCATTCATCTGTTGGAGCTGGAATCGCACCGCCAACCTGTGGGTCAGTACAGTGCAGTACTCTACCAATGATTTTTATGATGAGGACGGGATTTGAACCACCGACCTTCAGACCAGTGGGCAAACACTTCTTCAGGTGTCACTTCTTTGGAGGACAGTTGGCTTTGGCTTCACACGTCTCCATTTTAAAAAGTAACTGCACAGAGCCTCAGTTCCATTGTGAATGCTAACTGGGTCTGCTAATGCTAAATGTGAATGCTAAATGGGTCTGCTAATGCTAAATGTGAATTCTAAATGGCTCTACTAATGCTAAATGTGAATGCTAAATGGGTCTGCTAATGCTAAATGTGAATTCTAAATGGCTCTACTAATGCTAAATGTGAATGCTAAATGGGTCTGCTAACGCTAAATGTGAATTCTAAATGGGTCTGCTAACGCTAAATGTGAATTCTAAATGGGTCTGTTAATGCTAAATGTGAATTCTAAATGGGTCTGTTAATGCTAAATGTGAATGCTAAGTGGCTCTGCTAATCGTGGAAACTATGGGATGTATGTTTAAACCATTACCGCATTTCGATCCCACGGAAGCGTCATGCTGATCGTTGTTGCGGTGCCAGAGAGCGCTCGCTTACCTAACCGTAGAATTAGAAACAAAGCACTCTGGGAAAATAGAATGGACAGAAACAAATGGCCGCTGACATGTGGGCGTGTAGCTCCACATGAGCCGTGTTCCAGTTCACCGTAAACGTGTAAACATCAGCTCTGCCTGTCCTCACCTTCTACGGCTCGTTTCAGATCATAATTTAAATAGCGATGTTTATTAAGTATTAAACTGACGTAGGTGGGATTCTGTTCGGTGCGATTCCAGCTCCCACAGATGAATGCTGTTGTTGTGTCCTTGGGCAAGACACTTAACCCACCTCTCCCCCAGTGTCTGTGTGCACTGGTGTGTGAATGGGTGAGTGGTTCCTTGATGTAAAGCGCTTTGAGTGACTTGAAGGTGGAAAAGCGCTGTATAAAAATGTGACCATTTAAGAAAAGACTGAAATATAAACTGATAAACTAACCCAAGAATCCAAAAAATGACAGGTACAACATGATTTTTTTAGTATAAAAACAGGATATTTTGTTCTTTGCAGAGTACATGCTATTATCAAACCAACTGCAGCCATCGCCACCTGAGCACAACAGCGCCCCCAGCCTCACTGTTAGCATCACTACTTCCTGTCCAGTTTTATCTCTATGAGGTTTTAGCCGAGTCACGCTAAAATGAATAAATATTTAAAGATGAGGCAGTGGACAGGGAGCTGCGGGTGGGTTAGGGGACAACATGTTAAACACTACACAAATAAAACTACTATACTTCACTAGAGACACTTCTGTGTTTAGAACATAGACTGTAATATAAACGGACTACACAAATAAAACTACTATACTTCACTAGAGACACTTCTGTGTTTAGAACATAGACTGTATATATAAACGGACGTAGCTAACCTGTTAGCCGCCGCGTTCCAAATAGGAAGTGATTATGAACGCGCTTCCAGCTCCATCGACTCTGACTTATTTTGCTATTGTGTCTGTAAATCAAGATATGAACATTAATAAGACAGAAATCAGGCACCTTCTTTCCCCGAGGTCGCTCCCACTAGCGTTAGCAACAGGTTTGATTAACAGCGTTGCTAAGGGGCGTTACCTTCAACAGCTTCAGTCCAGATTGGCTCTTTGGTTGCTATGATACTCGTGGTCGGTGTTCCAAATATGGAACTTGGCTCCAAATTCCCCCCGTAACGGCTCTGGCCTCGATGAGCTTCATTTGGAGCCGAACGCTGTGGGTGACGTCACACTCACTTAGTCCACTTCTTTATACAGACTATGGCTTATAAAGGGAGGTGTTTGGTCTCAATGCTATACAGACTATGGCTTATAAAGGGAGGTGTTTGGGTCTCAATGCTAATGCTAATGCTAATTTTGAAGCATAATAAATATTAAAACAACACAAACTGAAGTATTCTACATATAAAAATAATCGTGTAGTCTTTATTTTAATGAATTTGAATTTCAATAGGTTGTTTATTTTATGTTTTCTGATTTGAATGAAAGTGACTGTTAGCTTTAAGCCACAGTGAGTTAGCTAGTGTGCTACTGTGCACAGACCCAATTACAATATATAGTGCAGCTCTAGACCCATAGGAAATCATGTCATTTCAAATATGGAATGTTCAAATTCAAATTACATGGTACGTGAATATTAGCATGTATCCCATTAGCATGTATGTAGACACAAAACACTGATTGGAGCCAGTAGCAACAGAGTAATGCTTTGGGACTGAAACGAAATAAGTTCACGTACAAGGCTAATTAGCTAGAGCGTGGATATTAGCGCGGGGTCAAACGTGTTCCTGACCCATTTATGTACATTCTCTGGCCTCGTTTTGCTTTGCTAACGACCGAGGATGCATTTTCACATTTTATCATAGCACATAAATTAATATCTCACGTTGCTGCCGTCGCTGGTGCCACTGTGTCTCCCCTCATTACGGCTCATACGTCCATTACTCAATGAACTGGCTTCGTGCGGTTCAGGTCTGACCCGCTCTCTCTCCAAGAATAGTCTGAGCACGCGACGGTCTTGTTAGGAGATGAGTGGCGTCTCCCGGGCGACAGGGTTGCTGACATTGGTGGCTTGTTTCTCTTATTAGCAGTCTCGTCAGGTGAAGGTGGCTCTTTTATTCTCGGCCTTTTAAGTCAAGGACAGGCGACGCATCGCAATTAACCAGGGAGGCCAAGGATTCGTTGGATGCAAATTTCTGCGGATTAGCCTGTTTCCAGTGGCTCGTTGGAAAGCGTTCACACCGGGTCCGGTTAAAGGGTTTCAATTACTTCAGCCCCTTCATTTTACAAGGTTTTGATTTGGTTTCGACAGTGAGTAGCCAAACCTCTTCATCAAAGTCTCAGACGCTAAGGTTGGACCTGGTTAGTCCTTGGATGAGACCACGGGGAACGCCAGCTGCCACAGTGGGGCGCCACTGGCAAAAACTGTTGTAGTGTTCTTAGATCTAAAGTGCTTTTCCCCACATTGCCTCGTATGAAAGTGATGGGCAGAGGGGCAGATGGCGAACACTGGCAGCCTCGCTTCTGTCAGTCTGCCCCAGGGCGACTGTCAAGTGTGGAGTGAACGAATAATGCACAAAACTGTAACGCAACTTTGAACATCTTGAAAAGTGCTGTACACAATCCTATATACGACAGGGCGACAGAGGCTCAGTTGGTAAAGCGCTTTGAACGTTGAAGTTGGAAAAGCGCTGTGTAAAACCATGACCATTTACCACAGGGTCAGATAAAGTGATAGAAATGTTTTTTTTTCTTTTTGGCCATTGAACTTTCAGCTCCTGGAGACAAAGCCTCGAGCTTCATTTGAACGTCACATGATATTAGCGCTGATAAAACGTGTTAGCTTAGGTACGAAAACTGTTCTAATGGTTGAAATTTTGAATATGCATTTTCATTTCAAGAGGTTCAGACAGGAACAACAGGATGAAAATAACTGTATAATTATGTGGGTGGTGAGGTAGATGTATGGATTAGGCATTTTAAGATAATTAGACAAAATGACAAGCAATGACTACCTGAAAAAATGACTGTGTGTGTGTTACCTGTGAATGTGTGTGTGTGTGTGTGTGAGAGTGTGTGTGTGTTACCTGTAAAGAAAAAGTGAGGTAAATGTTTACGGGCACTAGC
>KN483414.1:27679-51661 GCA_000787095.1 Periophthalmodon schlosseri | reverse complement strand
ATGCATCATTTCAAAGGATAAACACACACCCACATTCAGTTTTTTGGTCAGTTTAGTGCAAACTAGGTATATTTGCAGCTTTATGGTTGAAAACCTGACCAGTGCAATATTAAGTGCTTGGTGACATAACTCAAGACTGCCCTGATTTCAGCTAAGTGTATGTGTATGTATGGGTCTAATTGAAAACACACTGCATCTCATCTTTAGCAATATATTCTGTCTGATCTAAATGAAAAAAAAACAATAATATTAAATGCCTGTGCCTCTTACAGTTTATATGTTATGTGTTATGATTTTTCCAGAATTAAAATAGCAGCAGAAACACTATACTATTAGTATATGGACTAACAATACCCATGTGAAAAAGTTAGTATTGGGGTAATTATGTTCACTGTTCAGTGATATAATTAAATAAAATACCTCAGTTGCCAAATTGAATAGTCTGAGTAGCATCAATCAGTCAATCAATCAAAAATTTTGACTCAACTTGAAATGTATCCAGTCTATTTGTATATCTTTTCAGGTGAACAAAGAACAAAGTATGCCATATATAAATCAAGCAACAATGGAGGTGCACCACAGTATTTAGAACACAACAAAAATATCTTATTATTCTGACATTTAGCACATAGAAATAATTTTGGTAATCCTAATTGACCTAAAACAGGAAAATTCAGTCAGGCAGTGAGAGAAAAAAAGCATATGTGTCTTTTTATATACTGTATGTAAAGTTCTGGTTTCAACTGTATGTGCGTGTGTTCTGACATTTGATTAATTAACAGCAACATGTTCTCTCTCTGCTTCACAAAACAATTCAAAGTAATGACTCTACTGTTGCACACATACTGTCGCCATGTTGTTTATTATTCTCTAAAGTAGGTGTTCATGGTCTTGTTGAGGTGTTTGATTTTCAACAGAAAGGTGAGCGTGATTAACTGAAAAAAAAACTTGGCTAATGCTAGCTAGCTTGTGACTGTGATGTTATGTGAGGGGAAGTTAAATAAAATTTCCATTTCATGGTGTAGTTAATTCATTCATTTGCAGTGAAAAAGCCCAGTAAGTTTATAGTGCCTATTTTGTAGCAGTAGTACCTCAGCTTTTTTGGGTACTGGTACCTTTAGGCTGTACCCAGTCCTAGTGGGGACGCAAACCACTTCATCACTTATGATTGTATATGACTAATTTAGGTTTAGGTTTGTGTTTTTGTTTCACTCTTTTCCCGTTTAAATCTGGTTCTTAAAAAGAGCTTGAAAAATGTTTATAATTCCTAGTGCAGTTTACCCCAATGGAAGATATTGTTGCTTTTTTATAATCACAATCAAGTCAATGTTTGGTAAAAAATAAAAAATAAAAAAAATCTAAAAACTCAAACCAATATAAATATGAATTTGACACCACTCAGGGACACATCTCCAGATCTTGAGCTAATTGAGCAAATCACTGACATATTACGAATGTTACAAACTAAAAAGAAGCTGTATATAGCCTGCACTGTTTCAGTTTTTAAACAGGTACCACAACAGCCACTGCACTCAGGTTGCCAGTGCCTAAACCTGCGGATAGAGGGCACATACAAGTTTTTCTCATTCTCGGTATCCACCTTATTCCAGAAGTTGCTGTGGGCGCTGCCATTATCATTCGGGTTGTATTATTTTGCATGGGGCTGCCGATCTTGGCAGTAAATAAGTTCTATACGGTCTACAAAGATGTTTTAACTTGTTGTTGCACATAAACATTGAACATGTGACACAAATTAACCTACTTTATATCATATTTTAGCAGCTAAACTTTTTCCCAAATGTTTGGGAAACGTATGGGATTCCCACTTAACTGGAAGTGCCCCCTCAAAAAAAGCGCAGTTTAGTCGCATTTATGGCAAAAGTGGGCGGGGCGAAATAAGGTCAATATGAACAGTATGTACTGCAGCACAAAGGCACTTGCTAATGATTGGCTGCAGGTGCTGGGGTTTAGGTAGTGACGATTCAGATCAGAGACTTCTTTTAGGTTTAAACCAACTGGATTCCAGCATTGAAACTGGCAACCCAAATAAGAGACTCATGTGAGGATCTGCTCATGTGAGGCTCTGCTTTGTGACTGGATAATCATCTTAAGAAAATATAACATAAACAACTTGGCCATCATGGCCAATGTTTTTGTAATTAAAAATCTGTTGTACAATTGTTGTGAACATGTCTACCACATACAGTAAATGGAGACACAGTCATAAACATAGGTCATGTTTATGGAATTTAAACTCAAAATGTATCATATGGTTCCTTTAAGTACAGTGTAAACATTGAAGATAACAATAGAAAATAAATGACTTGAGGAAAATACATTTAATGTAGTTATGATATAATAAAAGTGCAAATGTATGAACAAAATATGCATTGTTTCAATAATTATAAGTTCTATCAAAATGGCATCTTGTCTTCTCATGGACCATGTCTTGTCCCACCCCCTCGGTCTGACTGAAAAAGCAGTGCAATGTACGCAGTAGAATCCTGTGTAGTTGCATGAGGCTGCTTCTCAGCTGCACACTGAGGGGTGGTCCATGTTTACGCTGCTTCTGAACCAGAGGTAAGTGCTGTAACAGGGAGAGGCCATTATTATCAGGGCAATAACTCACACTCTGATAACACCAAGGCTGGAAATGGCAAAGTCTAAATGCCAACTATTTCTCAATCTATTATTTTTTTTTCTCTAACTTTTCACACCAAGTACCACCAAAGAAAAAATCAGGCTTTCCGAATACCACCGATCAAAAAGCTGAAAACAGAACTATTCAAGGTCTAAATTGGTGCTAAATTAGGTGTAAAATTGGACTATATCAGTGCTACAGCATCTGTAAATAAGAAACTAGCCAAAAGAGGAAGTGGATACATTTTACTCTAAATTAAGCAAATATTAGAACTGTAGCAGTTTGAGAAACACTGCCCTAGACAATGACAAACTACAGTGCCTTGCACAAACAACATAATGCACTGACTTTTGTGCATCAGCCACTTAACCTAAAAGCTTTCTTTCATGCAGAGTTGCATATTCTCCCTGTGTCAGAGTAGGTTTTCTATGCTTGACCTAGATGTATGGAAGGTAATTTGTTCCATCAGATTTTGAATATTAAATGCCACTGCATTTCTCACTTTGAAAATAATTCAAACATGTTTCAGAATTTAAAAATTGATTCTGATTTTCAATCGCTGACTTGAGGAGGGCGGAGTCTGGACACAGTGGAGGAACAGTGTGATTGGTCTAACAGGTATCCACACTTCAGCCAGGTGTTTGTCATCAGAAACACCTGGCTGTAATCAGGGCAGTCTTTTACGACGTCATCAACTACTGGAAATTGCAGAGGTCATTGAAGGCAGCACACACTTAGATTTAGGTTTTGTTTAGTTGCACTTTAACAAGGACTTAACTTTTTTTGTTTTATTTATTATGTTAAGGTTGAATTACAAACACTGCGTGAATTCCAACCCCAATCGTGAAATTGTGTGTAATTTTTACATGGCATTGCAATATTACTTTATTTCAGATAATTATTTAATTTATTTGTGTTTTATTTAATTTTTTTTTTTTTTTTTTTTCAGGTGTCATCAATAATGAAATCAAACCAGACATCGGGATACTCGTCCTCCAGTGATGGCTTTTTTGTAGTAGGTAAATAAAAGTAATTTTCAACTTTATATGATAATTTCTTTGCAGCATTCATTACTGAGTCCTGTCCCTGGTTGTGAAATACCAGAATCAGTTTGAAGAATGGGCACCATAGGGACACCATAGGGACATTGTGTTATGCCGTGAAGTGGGCATTACGTTACCTAAATAATTAAAGCCTTTGCGATTTACTCATTGCACTTTCGTATCCACTTTCATTGTTATTGCTGGGTTTCAGATGACATCTCCACTTTCTGTGATATTTAATATAGATGAGAGACAGCTAATATTGTTAAAAGTCAGATTTTTGTTATATACAGAATTCTAAAATCAACTAATAGAAATGATCATATTCAACATTTGTGAATTTCTTATCAAAGTACAAAGTAATTTAAAGCGCTGTATTAGATTTTTACAAAACGTGAAAAACAGAAATCGTTATTCCTCACTTACTTTATGCAATCTGAGCATCCTAATTATTTGCCACGATGAATTCATAAGCGCTTTTCACAACTTTAAAAGGCTGTCATGGTAATGCTAACAACGACTAGCATGCTAACATTGCACTTCCTAATTCTTGGATGATAAAAGCGCATTATAATGAACAGTGACCGCCCACTACCTGGTTCCAGAAGTAAATTTTCTATTAATTTTTTCCCATACTCTTTTCCCACACATTTTGAAAGCTTGCATAAGGCTAATCAGCTATAGGGTGACCACAAGATCTGTCATTTTATTTAAACACTTATTCACATAAGTAATGTTAGGTGGAAACACACAAATATCGCATTTAGAACCCTTAATTCACGTCAAAGTTTATTCGCTCTCTTGTTCTTGATTTAAACACATTTTGGAAGGTGGAAACACATTTAGCCGCATTAACTCTTGTAGTGAATATAAAAGCCCACATGTCTGTCAGACTACATACCTGCGCTGGACCGGAGTGGACACGGGTGATGGACAAAGTCAGAATAATCCCTTCATGCTGGTTGTTGTTGACCCAAAATCCACCAGAGGAGCACAGCTAAACAAACTTTGTCGCACCTCCAGCGCTGTAGCTACATGATGGCATGGAGAGGGCATGCGCCCCTGCATACGCCTCATGCACTGGCCATGGGGTGCATACATAACTGCTCTATTCCACGCTACACCTTGCATTCTCTCTGAAAACCTTTGCCCTGTCACTTTTAACTCCGTCTAGCCTCATTCACGTTCTGTCGCAAGAGCGAAGCGGTCCATCTGATCTCTCTAAGTGATCGGCTAAGATCGCTAAAGTCTGCTTCAGTCATCGGCTATTACAGGCCATAAGCAGCTCAAATAATGAACTATTAAACCATGAAAGGGTGAGTGACTCAGAGTCAGGATGCAGCGGCTACAACACACAGCAACACGCACAATGAGCTATTTGAACAACACCTGTATGAGCATATCCAGGTCTAACAGCACAAAACATCACATACATGCCTCACAAAGGACTTTAGAGCTAAACCGCTAACATTAAACCACAGCACTTACTGTGTTATTGTGCACTTACTGCGTCTTATTGATCTCTGTCTTGCCATGTTGTAGAGTTGTTCTCTGCTCTGCCTGTTTAGCATACCTAACACTTTAACTCCATCCCATTGGCAAGTTCTACTTTCCTTTTTAGAGAATAATAAAGTGGATAGCAATAGTATGTGCGTAACATAACCACCATTACTTTGAATTGTTTTGGGAAGTGCAGAGAGCACATGTTGGTGCTGAACAATCAAACATCAGAACACACGTGCATAGCTCCTCATGTATCCAGTCACAGGGATGTTTACTACTGATCCTGGGTCAGTTTTACTCTCTAACAGAGAAATAAAGTGCACTGGGAATACGGAGGGTCTGCCTGACTCCAAATCAGATTAACAGTAAATCGCAGCAAGAAGGAAATAAATCACTAAACAAAACTTTATCTGACTCTGAAATGATTATGTAAGGTTGTTTTTTTTTTTTTTTTTTATGGTACAGGGGTCAAAATTTTTCTCAGCCGCCATCCAGAAGGGAGGAAGTTAAACTCCTCAAAGAGCGGGTGGTCAGGGCTCTCTCCATTACTTGTTGGGCCTTGCAAATCAGCCTTCTGTTATAGGAGTCATGCTGTAAGCCTAAAATTGTACCTTCCACTTTGACCAACTGAGCCAGACAGTTTCTACTGGACACAGAGAGATCACCAAACCAACATACAATACAAAATGCAAGAATTGATTCAATAAAACTCTGATAAAATAGGGTCATTCATTTTTACATCAATTTAGATTTAGATTAGATACATTAAACATTTATTTAACCCGCTTGTACCTTTTAAAATGTGCACGGTATTTGGACATCCAGAAATATGTTTTGGTTGTTTTTTTACTTTCTTTAGGTTCATTCTTTTCAGACACTTTTGCTCTAAGTTTTAGTATACAATATTTTGATTTTAACCCTTCAAATGCCATTTCTTATTATAAAAGGACCACATTTTGTGTTGACAAAAACACAAATTTGGATATTTTTCCCAATATGATTAATGCAAATCAGATCATTCTGTGCTGTTTTCTTGTAGACTGGGGCAGGTCAGTCATTGGCACCGACATGAGTTTTTGTGCATTGTTCTTTTCCGTGTAATGTGAAATACTTATTATGTTATATTATTATATTCTACCTTCCTTTGGCTCAATCTTTTCCACTACTTCTGCTCTAAATATTGCTATAAAATATTAATGTAGTTATATTATATTTTAACCCTTTAAATACCATTTTTGTTTTGAATCAACCCCGATTTTAGTTGAAAATTACACAAATGATGATTTTTCTCCAGAATGTAAAATGCAAAGCAGATTATTTTGAGTCCTTTTATTGCAGCCTGGGGTCAGTCAGAAACTGGCAGCAACAGTAGTTTTTGTGCATTATGGTTTTTTGTGTCATTTGTGTCAGTGCGTAAAATGCACCTTTGAAACCTGTCCAAACTGCAGTTTTTGATTTCTCTTCCATGGAAACATAAAACATGCATATTTACATATGAACAATTCTAACTGAGCTGCTGACTCAAAATTGATCATATTTACTGCTCTCCACCAGATGGCACATTTTTGAACATGTCTAGACTGTGGCAAACAAACCAGATTTCCCCATTGGAATGCATTATAATCGTACATACATGGACATCTCATCAAGTAGTGTCGCCAACTACTGGTCATGTTTATTTCAAATTGGCTTTTTTGGTATTTTTTCTTGCCCAAAATGATTCTTAATCATAAACATTTATCAGTGTATTTTTTGAACAGTTTTTCTCCTCTTTGACAGCCGGTGCGCCCATGTTTAGTGTTTATCAAGCACACAGAGGCTAAACTTGTGCCGACAGTGACCAAACTCACTCTCCATGTTTCTAGCATGTGTGCACATGTGAGCACATACATGTGCATGCATGCAGCCATTCAAAACTGGACAAGCACATTAGCTCTCTCATAAAGTCCTGCGCCTGTGCTGTGCAACCTGCACTGGCTCCTGTTTCATATCAAGTGCAATTCAGAATGTTACTGATTGTGTTTAAATGTCTGCACTCTATGGGTCCTCTTTATTTGAGGGAGTTACCGAAGCCCTACACTCCACTCAGAGCCCTGAGGTCAGCTGACCAGCTCCTGCTGGCTGTGCCCAAACCCGGGCTCAAGACCAGAGGTGACAGAGCCTTTTCTATGGCAGTGCCCAGACTATGGAACAGCGCCCTCTGCCTGTCAGATCCTCTCAGTCTTTAATGCAGTTTAAGACTAGACTGAAAACCCACCTCTTTTCCCTGGCATTTAAAACTAGCTAGACAGGATATCTTGGTGTTTTATTTTACTTTCCGTATGTGTCCTGTTATCTGTATATTTATTTATTGGTCACTTTTATGTGAAACACTTTGGCCAGCTGAAGTTGTTTTGAATGTGCTATATAAATAAACTTGAATTGAAACTGAATTGGAAAAAAAAAAAAAAAAATGTTATTTTAGAGTACATACTGTACAGTGTAGCAGAAAGCTACTGGTAATTCCTGGGTGAAATCGTTTCAGAGGTAACATTAGTTTGCCGCATACAACTGAACAGAGCAGACACACTTTCGAGACACTGAGACACTTTGCATATTTTAAGTAGTTTGATTAGTACAGCAACAGTACTCCCCTCCATGGAGATGGTAAGTTTTCCAGTAATGTTTTAAGATGTTTTGATACAGTTTTGGGAAGTTGTATCTGTCTATATATTAACATGCCATGTTTTATTTTTATTTATTTTCATTAGTACCTTATAATTAGGCTCCAACGTTTAACCATTTCCACTGTTCCAGACAGACTGAAAATCTAATGAAAGTCGATCCAATGACAGCTACATTTCTGTCAATTTCCTCATCCTCTTCCGTCTGCTTGTTAGACAAAACACTGAGAACCAATGTCTCCAATGTCGATGCCGGATGCTCCACTGTTGCTTGACTCCGATGAGAGTCAACAATAACACGACTGAATTGCTGTCTCAGAATTGGCCCAGTGTTTGGGAACATGGATGATCTGACAGATGCACTTCATCATCTGCTGATTTCCTCTCCCAACATGAACGCTGAGGAAATATCTGAGATGGACAAGTTAAGTTCCAGTTCAGTCAACACCCAAAAGGAAGTTAGAGGACAAAATGGCTGCCTGTTGGACAACAACTGGAGCCAAAGTCTGTATCCCAGTGTAACTTCCAAAAAGAGTAGCAACAAGGATGGCATGTTATTGGCAGATATATTTCAGAATCTGTCTATTTTCTCATCCTCTTCCGGCTGCTTGTTGGATAAAACACCGAGAACCAGCATCTCCAGTGGAGCGCCTGGCGATGCAGACGGTTTCTTAACTCAGATGAGGGAATTGCCATCCAAAAAAGTTGGCCGTGTCTGGTAACTTGAATGATTTGACAAAAGCACTTCATCATCTGTTGATTTTTCCTCCTAATGCTGCAAACCAGAGGGCCAGAAAAACAGTGTTCAGTACATCCAGCGATAGACTGGTGCCTTGCCTTGACTGAGATGAGAGTCAAAAGAACCAAGACTGAATTACAATCCACAGCCAAACAGACTGAGGACAACAACTGCATTTTTCACAGAGCAGTTGCCCCAGTGTATGGTAACATGGATGACCGGATAGACACACTTCAGCATCTGTCCATTTCCTCTTCCAACACTGTGAAAGCAGAGAAAACATCTGAGATGGACATGTCAAGTTCGAATCCGGTCAACAACCAAAGGGATCCATTTCAGAATCTGTCAGTTTCCTCTCCCAAGGATGCCAAGTTTGAGGATTCATCTTTAAAGATGGACACCTCCAGTTCTAGTCCCGTCAACAATCTGAAGGACATTCAGAGAGAAAATGTGGGATTGAGGAAAAGATCATATTCTGTGTCGGCTTCCATGGAGGAGGCAAACTGTTGCTTGGTTGTGAGGACAACCAAGAAAGAGAAGACCAAACTGCCATCCACAGTCAGAGTGAAGAAAAACCTGGGAAAAAAGTGAACATCAGTCTGTTCAGGAGTAAAAGTAAGATGTATGGGACTAGCCTTTAAAAATAGGCAAACAATGCTCAAGAAAATGTACACAATTGATGTAATTATTTATATTCCTGAACAGTGAACATAATAATAATGATAGCTTTTTCACATTTTTTTTAGACCATGTAGCCGCAGACTATTAGTGTTTCTGCCTCCATTGTTTTTTGTTTTTTTTCTGGAATTCTCTTACACATAAACTGTAAGAGGTGCAGGCATTTGTCGCATTTGTTATATGCTTTTCTGATGCAAATTTTGGAAATATACACATATTATATGGTTGGACACGCAGTTAATGTCTTAAAATCTTTTCTTCTTTGATCAGAAATGGGCTGTGTGTGTTGCCGTTGCAAGAAGACATTTTTGTGACAATTTGATAAAACGTTCTGTTAGGATTTTATGGCTTTTTATGGCTGCCTATGAGATAAGTAGGGAAGAGATAAGGCCTTTCACTGGGTTACAATGTACAATGCAACTTTACAGCTAGCTTACTTATATGATATGACATGATGTGATAGTATACATGGCCCATACAAATAAAACATCTCCTCTAATGTTTCAGCAAGGGGAACAATTCAAATTTGTGTTTTTGCCAAGTCCAAAGAGGCATTTACAAGGCAAAATTTTTGTAGCAGATAGTTTCGAAATTGATAGGCAAGTTATATTGTTGTTTCCTCATCAAAAACCTGTCCGGAGTCATTTTTTGTTTCATTCACTCCTGTTTAACAGTTCTTCTCTCAAACAGGAAACACTCTGTTCCACCTTGTGATGTCATTGACTGGTGATACAGGAAATGTTCCACTGTGTTTTTAAACTCCATACACCTTCACTAGAATCATTTGGATAATTTCATTTGGATAATTGTCAATCTCCACTGAACAAATAGTAAAAGGTAGCTGTTAACTTTAAAACTACTGCTTCATGACATCACAAGGTGGAACAGAGCATTTTGAGCTTTGTAGATGTAGACAGAAACATGTGTGAATGAAACAAA
Organism: Periophthalmodon schlosseri; assembly: GCA_000787095.1. Lineage (NCBI taxonomy): Eukaryota > Metazoa > Chordata > Actinopteri > Gobiiformes > Gobiidae > Periophthalmodon > Periophthalmodon schlosseri. The sequence continues at coordinate 41,455 of KN483414.1, read as the reverse complement.
ACACAACTCCAGGTATGTTATTGATGAGGTAACAACAAAATTTCCTTGAGGGGAGAAAACGCCCAAACCCCTCCACACATTTGGGTGATTTGTGTAAACATTTATCATTTGTTTTGTTTTTTTAAAACAACCTTGTTGGCCATGAGGGCTGGCAGATTACTGATGTGCTGCTGCATTGCAAACACTCCCAGTAGATTCCAGTGCCCCTGAAGCCTGATCTCTAATGATGGGATTGTCGGCTCTTTTAGGGGATCCAAATGTCAAAAAGCCGTTCAAAAGACTAGCTCCTTTCCTATTTATTTATGATAGAAGCCAATGTAAGAACTCATTCTGTCCACAAACTAATCACAGGAAGAAATGACCAAGGCTATGATTTGATTAAAATTGTTCGAACTGAAAGAGGGAGAGCTTTGAAATTATGCATAATCTTAATAAAACTCTGAACTATGATAATAATAATTGTTAAAAATATTATCTTATTATGATGTCAAATGTGCCTTCTGTTGCCTACTCTAAAGATAAAGATTTGGTTCTTTTAAAAACTGAGATCTGGTTCCAACTGTTCACGTTAAGGAACCGTTCAAAAGAGAAGACTCGTTCACAAAGGTCTACTGTTTTTACCTGATAATGTTTCTTTATCATTTTTTATCAAAGGAATTATTTTTGCTGTCTTCCATTGTGTAGGAAAGATACCTTAAGATAAACATAATTAATTATGTGAGAAACACGTAAAGAAATGGAGTCTGTCACCAGCTTTAGCAATTTAGTTTCAAGATTATTGATACCAGCTGCTTTATCCGTGGTTGTCTGTAATAATTCTTTAACATGTGTTACTGTGTTAAATTTTAATTTACATTCTTTGGCATTCATAATACATTTTCTTATTAATTCATAGGAAATATTACCCTTTTGTCCAGGCTCCACAGTATTTCTCAAATTATGAATGAAACTCTGAATGAAACAAAACACAACTCCGGGTATGTTTTTGATGGAGAAACGACAAACATAACATCGATCAGAAAATGGCGTAATACGGGCCCTTTAAACATGCTTTTGAGTGCCTTTGCTTTGGCATTATGTTTTAGAACATAGAACTTTAGATTATTAGAACTCTCTAATCTGAATTGTCACTACCTAAACCCCAGCCTCTGCAGCTCAGTGAGAGAATTCTGGAGGTTCTGAGCTTTCACATACTGAGAATGAGAAACTTGTGTCCTTTATCTGCAGGTTAAGGCTCTGGTAACCCAGGTTCAGTTGTGATTGCGGTACCTTTTTAAACCAGACAAGACTTTTATGAAATGAGGAAGAAGTGCTCTGGTATGTAAAAGTACTGTGTGTATTGCAGGCATGTTTGACAGAGGCCAAGCAGAGGGCAGCGTAGACACCTCCCTGCAGCCCGTCTCAGCGCTCCGCCTGGTGGTCAAGAAGGACTCCGACTTCTGGGTGGTGCTCAGAGAGGTAAGCTAGTCTAACATATCAGAATACACTGCAATGCATAAATTCATGTCGAAAGGAGGACAATCAGTTACAGTGCTGCAGAATCCTCTAGTTTGTGACCAACTTTCCGAAAGGTAGTCCTGACCTGAAGTCTAGCCCAAGATGGGAGATGGCATCAGCACTGTGGGGCCCACTGCTCCTGGTTGGCGGTATTGAAAGATGGGTCAAATGCAGAGGACAAATTTGCTGCATAGTGCGACTTTTCTGGTGGAGCTTCTGCCACCTGCTTGTCTTGGCATTAAACTGATCTATCTTGCATTTAATTAATTACTTCTTACTTGGCCTGGGAGTGTCATCTGCTTGTCTCATAGTGCACCTCTAGAACAGTATGCAACTTTTAAGCAAAAAAATCCACAAAAATAAAAGCATGTTTTTTTGTTTTGTTTAAGTTTATTTTTTTTCATTTTGGTTGTTTTTACTGCATAGAAACACACACGTCCTTACTCTAAGCAGGCTTTCGTCTCCACAAAGCTGACTGTAGCTGTTGTTTGGCCAGGAGGAGGGCCTACTCTGGCTTGTTTCCATGGAAATGTTGTTCCTTTTGCTATAATCTCTGACAGTATGGCATAAAACATCTATCTTCATGTAGAATGTTCCAATGTATGGTTTCAACTTTCTGTTTACTCCACGGAATCATGCAGGTGACGTGCCACCTCCAGAAAGTTACATGCTGTACCTTTTAACCTTATTATATTTATATAGGTACTTTTTAGAGTACCTTAACATAATTGACATGACTCAATGTTGCTCCTAAAATACACACAGTTATACATTTTGTAAGTCTTTCAAACTAAATTATGACCTGAATAATCAGTTATTAATTAACCAAATAATCTTGGCACCACCTGTCAATCACAGCCATCTACACACAGGCAGATAAGAATATACTAATAGAGATACAGAAAAAACAAAACAAAACATGTAGCTTTGGCTAGTTAGGTTCTGACAAATGTGAGTGGAGGCCAGTGTTACCTCATCTCATATTTACTGTGTGTGTTTGTCTCTTTAAGATTTGCTCAAGGTCTGAATATTGGCACCATACTTAAGCTATCTCATTACTAAAAGTTCACACCCGATGTTGATACTATAAAAAGTGTTTGTAAAGAGAACGCCTGTATTGCATTAGCTGGTGCCTTCCATATCTTAGCTCCGATGCATTTTTAATTGGGGCGTTAGTGTTAGCCTCCAAAGATCACCAAAAATATCGTGAATCACAACAGTTTGATAGTAAAATAGTAGCTTTATTTCATCAAGCACAAACATTAGTGAACTTTAGAAACTGAAGGTGGGAGTTTGGTATTGGCTAGTGTTACTTGTTGGCAAATGTAACAAACATATAAACAACCACCACTGGTCTGCGCTGTCTACAAATGCCAAAATTAATGTTTTTTATTTCGCTGTCCTATTAAAATGAATGGGATAGAACTTTCATATCACTACCAGGCTGTGTGCGCAATTCTAAACACGTCACTCCAGGAAGGGTAATATTACTACGTGCTTTAATACCAGTTCTAAAATGGATTTGATATATTTTGTAAAAAAATAAATTGTCCTGGTTACGTTGCGGGTTAATTTACGATCATTTTTTTTCAATACCAGTGTTATTATCTTTTCGATCTTGATACGATGACTGGTTTCTTCTGCTTTATATTTACTTCCTATATTTCCTGGTTGGACATGGGCAGCAGATATGATACAGATGAGATACGTAAAGAACTGAGAAACAGCACCGATTTTTACAGAATCAGCAATCTCAAGTAAAAAATTCTTGTAAGATTCAGCACAATATATAACTTATTTGAGAGGAGACATCTTCCTCATTTGAGAAACATGCGACTGTGGTTGGACTGACTCAAGTTAGGACCGTCTATTGTGTGGTTCTAGACGTTCTGGATTCGATCGGAATGTAGAAGGGACTGGCTGGTCAGGCAAACTTTCTGCATTTTTGTACTTTGATAAATATTCTATACAGGTACTATCCCACCAAAGCAGGTAATAATTTCAAAAACATGAAAACTTGACATATGTACTCCAAATGGACTCCATTTTAGATGATAATGACTCGACTTAGACTCAGATTCAACACTATTTTAACGACTCGGGACTTGAACAATGAGAGGCCGAATTGCACTGGGAGACCTACAGACCAGTCCTATTAAATCCAGACTAGGCATACATCCCTGTGATGTAGTCTCATAATTGTATCATTCTTTTGCCTTTCAGATTTTCATCCAAGTTTGACGTTTATCTCAACATAAAGGAGTCTACAGATCATGAAGAAGCTCAAAGATTACGACCGGATACTTTTGATATATATTTAATAATTTAATGTCAATAAAAGAAAAAAAAGATACTAATTTGGTGCTTTGAGTTACTTTTCCCGCTAGTGACATGCAGGCTATGCTAGGTGCAATTGATAGTAACATCTAGAGGGCAGCGTGTATATCTATGGAGGAACATTCAGCAGTTACTATGGTGACACAATGCACATGCACAGCAAACACAGCCTGATAAGTTTTTAGATGGTCTGAAAACAAGAAAAAATACGAAATGGAAGCACATTTTGCACATTTTGAAAAACTCTTGGCTAATGCTAGCTAGCTTGTGACTGTAATGTTATTTGAGAGAGACTTGTTTAATAGTACAACTCATCTGTAGTAGTTCCAGCTAAGTCAGTTCTTTCTGGTCAGATTGTGTTAAAACAAAGCACAGATTAGTATAACTTAGTAACAGAGTTTCAGACAAAGTAGTGCCTCTAGTTAGTGCTCATTAATATAGTTTGAAGTAACAGTACACTTTCTTGTGTAAAGGTTTAGGTAACTCTTCCCACTGTGAGCAAGTCTACAAGTGACAAAAGCTAAATCTAAATCAGATATTAGGCCCAGACAGCTCCTCCTGCAATTACTCTTGTTTGAGTAGTACTTTCCCCAAGTACTTTTAGAACTTGGGGAAACTACTAGAACAAGGGAGAGGTATTTTTTAGGTATTTTTCTGACATTATTGGAAGTTGCAGTAACAATTCTCGCATCCTGTTTGCAACAGTAAACAAATTAACAAAAAAACAGATTAACAAACCCTCCAGCTCCACTGCCGTTAAAACTAATTTCCACATCAAAGTGCAATGAGTTTGCAGTATTCTTTAATGACAAGGTTCAGGGCATTAAAAATGCCATCAGTTCCACAACACAAATAACCCTGCAGCCACCTAGACACTTAGAGCTGACTCGCTTTGCACCTGTAACTGACAAAACTGTCCAAGAGATCGTCATCAATCTGAGTTCATCTTCATACTGAACAAATACCAATCCAAATCTGCCTTTTTAGGCAAAGTCCTTGAAAAAGTTGTTTACCAACAGCTTATAATGTATCAATACAATACATACATTTTATAACTATAGAAATAGCTGTCATTGTCCTTTGATACAAGTTGATTTAATTTAAATTAAGGTGTAATTCAGGGCTGTTCCTGCAGTCCTGGTCTAGCAGCAGAAATCCAGCAATCCACCTCAAAAATTCTCAAATGCTAAATGGTATAGATATTTTTGGACAAAAGCTCATTGTTAGCCAGTATTCAGACAATACTACACTTTAAAAAATAAATAAATAAATAAATAAAGTCAAATATCCACAGCCTTAAATGCAATTGACCTGTTTTCCAAAGCTCTGGCCTATTTCTTAATCTAGATAAATGTGAACTACCAATCAAAAACTATCCCCAAACTCCCCTCCATAACATCACAGTTAAACAAGAAATAAAATACTTAGATTTATATATAACTAAAAATAAAAAAAAAAGGCAGAGGAAAATTGAACAATAAACTAGTCAAATGTAAGAATATTTTGACCGTGTTTTTTTTCACAAATGTTGACGGCATAACTAGAATTTTTCACCTCACATATACTCCCTAGCATTAGATTCAGCCTTTATTAAAGAAGTAAATCTTTTTTTTTTTTTTTAAGGAATAACAAAACACATTATTTGATTAGGGATTATAAGAATGGAGGATTAAAAGCCATTAACTATGACTGTATGAATGCCACCATTAAAATTATTTGGTTTAAACCAGAAAATATTTGGCATAAATTTCCCAATAACATTTATTTTTTTTAAATTATTTATTTATAACTTTTCTTTGGTATATAGAACATGGAACACACAAACTGAACAAACGAATAAACAAAACAAAACAGAGTACAGACTGGTCAGAAAGACAATTATACATAATAATCCAAGGCCCATAGTGATTTGTGGTAGTTCAAGTCCACAGTGGCTGTCCGTTTGAGTCTATTTGACACTTAAGTCCAATCGCTTCCATTGGCTTCTTCCATTTATCTGTGAAAAGCTGAGAATTTCCATCAATATAATGTCCAAGTTTGATCATGGTCAAGAGATCAGACATCAATGACTTCCACAGAGAAATAGATGGAGGATCATCACCCAACTCTTCTCTTTTAATGTTCATTTTATGATGATTATTTGTGGTTATTCATGTTTTGATTTGTTGTACTGTGATTTTAATGTCTTTCTTATTCTGTAAAGCATTTTGAATTACTTTGTGTACAAATTGTGCTATACAAATAAACTTGCCTTGCCTTGCCTTATCTTTTTACTCTTACTTGAGTAATGTCATGAACTTTTTACTTTTACTGTAATATTTGGAAGTCACCCTACTTTAACTGGAGTATGATTTTGGCTACTTCACCCACTCTACTCTACCCAAGTTGTAAGGGTTTGGACGAGGTAGCAACAAAAAACAAACAAAAATAAAACATACAAAATTAAACTTTTCTGTTGAGGGTTCACTACCTGATTGTCTCCATGGAGGTGGTTTTTGCTTTGCCAGGAATGTTCCACAGTATTATTTGGGCGTGGCTCCCTGCAGTTCTCACCTGAAATTTGTGCCGCAATCTGCTTTTCTCTAAGGAGATACACAAATGTTTTGAAATGCATGGGACTCTTTTAGCAGTTCAGGTAAGGTGAGGTAAGGTAAACCCTATTGTGTCTTGGGCTTCAGCCACAGACTGTATAAAGAAGTGGACTAAGGGAGTGTGACGTCGCCCACAGCGTTTGGCCTGTTATATGCACTTGAAACTACTTTGTATGGCTCTGAAATGACTCAAACTTCTGGAAACAAAACGTGATTGTGATTTTCATCATGTAATGTTTGAGATTTTGATATATAAATCTGAAAATGTGATTAAAATCCTAGCATTTTGTAGATAATTTTGATACAAAACAAATTACAAAGGGGATTATGGATATCTTATTTTGTAACTGAGCAAATGAGATCAAGAAAATTGTCCTAAAAATTCAATTTTGCCTAATTTTTTGAAGTTAACAACTGGAGGCAATAATAGACATACAAATGGAGGAAAGTTTATAAAATGAAATAAAATTTCCATAGGTGCAGATTGGACATTGTTTATGTTTCCAGGTGAAAGCCTGTATGTTGAGAGAGCAAACTGACCAAAAAACAGTTTTGCCTGTAATGTCACGCCTTAAATAACTAAAAAAGAAAGTTCTAACTGCACATCCAAATTTAAATATAATAGAGAATGTTGTGATGTCATATTCAAAAAAGACCATTAAATAGTTGTAACAATTGGAACTCTCCTCACTAATGCCTGATGTGCATCTATGGTTGTTCAAGACTGCCCTCTAGTGTGCAGTGTGTGAATCCAGCCTGGCCTGGGATGTGCAGTCAGTGTGCAGCAAAGACTGCATTTCTTGTGGAGAATAATGATATTTTACTTCTGTCTAAACAAATGTCCATAATGACCCTACTACATAGTACCTCCCCAGGAAGAAGCCTCTATCACCAGTTCACTCATGGCCCCCAAAAAGGTTTCACGAATTCATCACTTTTTAGGTATTAAACATTTTCTTATTACAAAACTGCGCTTGAAGGTTTGTTTTTTTTCTCCATGCCAGCAAAGTTTTTTTTTTCTTTTCTTTTTTTCTTCAAAAAGACCATATGCATCATGGGTAAATTTGCCTGATCAAGGCAGCGAAGACATCTAAGACATCTTATCACAAAACTGACATTTGTGTTACAAGTGTTACAAAAATATCCATAAACATTTTATTCTAACAAAAGCACCAGTTGAAGTGTTTAAGTGTTTTTGTTTTTTTTTTTGTTTCATTTAATTTGCTGAGATAGTACCTGTAGTAAATATTAACCATAGTTTTAAACCTGTCAAGTAGCAGTTTGTCAAGAAAAGTTTTTTATAAAATACAAAAAACACAGCTATTAGCGCTGAATGATAAAACACGTGACATAGGATAAGGGAAACAATGGATTCCATCTAAAAAGGCAGGTACAATTTATGTGCCACAATTTGTTAATTTAAAATCAAATGAACAAAAATTGTCAAACTAAGAAAAAGTAGGTAACACTTTTAAAAAAATCTTACCAAATCAATATAATAATGTATTATGCTTTGTTGAAATGAGCATATGAACCTGTCGTATATAGTGTTGTCACGATACTAAAATTTCAAACTCGATTTCGATATTAAAGAATAGACTCAATACCAGTTTTGATCCCGAAATGATCATTTTAAATTTGTTTATTTGTTTATTATATCATGTGGTCTTACACTAGTTCTGATGAAACTCAACATGAAACTGTTCACAAAAGGTAAAATTTTACCCAGTTTTTTTCAGTATCAAGTATTGATACTCCGTATCTAAGTATAAATGAGTATCTACTTTCGATACTAATTCTAGTAACGATTAATATCAATATCAATACTTTCGACAATCCTAGTCGTATGCACTTTCATTTATAGGATAATTTATGCTACATAACTTACCTATAAAGTTGCACTGTTGAGTTACCATTACATTTCTACAATCTAGGTCCAATTAGGCAAAACCCATTGTCTTTCCATTAGTACCAACCAGTCTAGTCAGTCTGCTCAGCTGTAGATGTAGAAGTACTTGTGTAGTATCTCTTGCACTATTCCGATCATTCCCAGAAAAGACAGGGCGAAGAAGACAGCCACGGACACCCAGAAGCCCGGCAATCTGTAATGTAAAAGAGGATTATTCAGGGCTGAAACTGAGAGGAGAGGCTGAGGAGGCTGGTGGTTCTGCTGCTGCGATGGCGATGACGGTGGGGCTAATTGTTGTTAGCATTACTGTGAATGGCAAAACTCCACTCTGAAAGTTGTGAAAAGTGCTAAAGTATAGACTCATCGCGGTGAGTAATTAGGATGCTCGGGGTGCATAAGGAAAGTGTATTGATACTTTGCAGTGATGTTCAGCAGTTACCACGACACAATGCACACATTAGCAACACAGCCAAATATTTTTTTAGATTGAAAGTATTGATAACTTTTTACCATTGCAAACCATTTAAAATGAATTTGTTGTTCATGGTTTTAAGACAGTACTGTACGGTGCCTTTAACAAACACATTTATAATGCAGGTTTAGCACATTTCTGGAGGACTGTTAATATATCATGGTTGTCAATAAGATGGATTCTCATATTTGTGTTCACAAACTCACGAGAATCCATCTTGACATACTCCTGCTGTAAGGTTCAAATTTGCCCAGCAGTGGGCGCACCAATCACAGAGCAACATTGAGGTTTGCACAGAAGCCAATGGTGAAGGCCCAAGTGAACCAAAATAGACATGGTGACACAAACAGACACACTTCAGCCTATTTCAGCAAAAATATGGACTTATTTGTTTATGAAAAACATGCAGAGGGAAGCACTTTGTGCATTTCTGGACAGGGAATATGTCTGTGCTTTTCTCTCAACTGGATTTAACTAAAGTATGATTTCTCTGCTTGTTCCACTTTTGTGAGGCTTCGACCAATCAGATTCAAATATTCATCATGAGATTACGCCTTTTCCTGATCGCTTTCTGCGAGAGCCGTTCCAGATTGATAAATGTGTAGAACTCAGTTCCGACTGCTACACATGCAAATCTGGTGTAAGACAGGTTAGGTTGACAAGGTTATAAAAAAATTAAGATTTCCTTTCCCTATTTTCTCGCCTCCTTTGTTTGCTTTCAAAAACAACCCTCCACCCTATCTTCTCTGCAGCAACAGAACCACCTCCTTGGCCTCTCCACCTCCTCCTCTTCACCACCACAGTGTCTAGCGTTAATGCAGTGTCTCCTGGTGGGCTGACGCTCTGACCGTTTGTGGGTCGCCCTGACGTAGCCGTTGAAGTAGAGGAGGCGTCCCACGATGAAGACCAGGCCTCCAGCAGCGGCGATAGGCTCACTGAAGAACACTCCACAGCTCCACATGGACACCAGGAACAGTGGGTAGAACTCCACACAGTTCTGACTGCAAACACACACGTTTGGTTCACAGGCTTTGTGGGGAACTAGCATTCATTTCTTAGAGACTGATCATAACTTTTAAAGAGTATTTTACTTCTGTGGGGTATTAACTGCTATCACATAACATATTTAGATGACCATGTTTCCTTTTATTGTTTTGAAAATGCTAAATTCGCTGAAAACAATGTATTAACATGTTTTATAAGTTTCACTTTTGCTTTTGACCCTTTTCTTTGCTGAATGAGCGCAATCAAAACACAATCTGCGTGCATCCTGCTAATGAAATTACTGCACATTGTTTCAGGTTTATGAAGTTGTTATATCATGCTTTTGTAAATTGAATGTATATGAAAAATTTTTTAGCATGGATGACATCTAAAACCTCTTTAGGCATGTTTTTGATGAGGGAACAACAATATAACATCGTAGAAAGCTTCGAAAAGTCAATTTTGCATACCTCCTCTTTAAAGAACACACATTATATGGCATTTTATTGTGGCGTTAAAATCCATTTTAATGGGATTTTTTATGGGATTAAAAACTGTGCAGGAGAAGTCTAAAGTTTTATCTGTGACACAACTACATGGGAAAAATGTAAACAGAGCAATTTCAGTGCTCAGAGAAGACAACTTTGCATCAATGGATTATTGAAAAAAGCATGACTGAAACAAGGTACAACTCTTTACGGGGGGAACAGTGTAACATTTGCCTGATTGGACGATCATGTTTGGTTTTGGCTCAAGGTGCAATGGAGGGTACGGAGCATGGACCAGACTCATATCTCCATATAAACAATACAGAGAGATGTAAATATAGATATATTTAAATAAATAAATAAATAATGAAGCTTTTTGAGTAGAAGTGAAAGTGAAATGAGTAGTCTCTTTCAAATGCACTTTAACCTTTCTTATCTTTAAACCGTGTTGTTGATCTAAGGTTCAGGGAATTACATAATGGGGATCTGATTTATGTCCCCATAAGTAAGCATGTCCCCATAAAGTGTGTACAGATTTCAATCCCTACAATGTCATAAATACCGCACACATCAACCAGCTTTATACTGGGTCAGTGGCAGATGTCCAGTATGATGGTGGCCTAAAGAAGTGCTTCACAAACTTTTTATCTCAAGGAAATTGCAGCAATAAATGATGAACAAATGAGACACAGACAACGACAGAAAGAATGTGAAAGATTGAGAGTGTTATTTTAAATATACTTGATCCAAATACCACTGTTACTCTGGAAATCCATTCACCAGCGTTATGTATTTGTCTGGCTATATTACAACTGCAGTTAATGCCCTTCTCTTACTGTGCTCGGAAAGCCCTTTCAAACTCCGGATGCCCTGTAACAGCTGGGGGCTGGATCTTGTGAGCCAACCGTGAATATCCCACTCTTCTGGTAAAGTACGCTGAAAAAAACACATTTAATTTTAAATATTTGCAACAAGACAGTCAAATACATTTTTTTTTTGTCGCATGTAGTAATGGGCAAATAAAAAAGAACCCAGATCACATTTCAGTTTTTCGATTCATGTTAACTTAGTATGTTTAAATTGCCTTGAAACAGTAACTAAAGTCATCTGCATCTTCTAAAAGTTCACACTTCATTGCAAATTGTCTTTGTGTTTGTTTGAGAAAACTAGTAAATCACGATATATAATTTCCTTTGCAAACAACTAAATATTCTGTGTCCCTGGGGTCTTATACAATGTGAAACCTGTTAACCCTGTAGTTTAGACCTCTACAGACATGTTCTGAGATGTATGGGACTCTTTTTAGTTTAGCAGCTTCATTTCAGTCTTCTCTGAAATGATATTGCTTCTGGAAATGTGTCAAATATGCACTTTGAACTAAATATTAATTTTGAAACATAAATCACAAATTTAATAGCAATATTTCTCAGAAAATTACAAATTCAGCCCCACAAGCACGATTACTGACACTCCAGGCCCTCCCGGGCCCATGGTTCTCACCATGGCATATGGACCAGGGGAGGGCTAAAATTTCAGTTATGCCATAGTTATTTTCACAATTCCTGTTGTATCCTTTGTAATTTCATTTTATTAGAATTAAATGTGTAAACCAACTCGTGTTACACAACTAGCCGACCATTTACGGTTCTACATGTGCGCACTCTGTCAAAACATTTGGCACTATGCCTTGAAATGTTAGGCATTTATCATCCTGACACATTTCCCAATAAAAGAGGCTTTTTATGCCTTGAGTATATATGTTACATGTTATGTTTTTCAGTGGACTATTTGCTCCACTCCACTTGATATTTTGGCACGGCGCACCTCGGCCCCGTGCTCTCAGCAGACAATGCCAGCAGGTAATGTTGCTAATGCTACTGCGGCATTTACACAGGGGCAAGATATGTCCCATTATAGTTTAAATTTTCCAATAGTCTATTGGAAAAATGAATGGAAAATGTACTTCGGGAACCAGACTTTGAAGTGGACAGGACTGTTGAGTTCTTTTGTCATCATCTTTTGCCAAAGATCTTTTTCAGTTTGGGTTAAGTTCTGGACTATTACATTTGATTTTGTTGTAATGTATATATTAAAAAAACAGCTAATTGTGATTTTGAATTGTTGAACATTCAGTGCCCATGCATATTCCAGACATAATCAGGCACATTAACATTTGAAGGAAATATGATCTGATAACTAATATATTTGAGAACTAATCCAAGAATCCCATGCATTTCCGCACATGTTTGTAGAGGTTTAAACTACAGGGTTGGCAGCTTTTACACAGAATAAGCCCCCATAAGGAGACACAGATTTTCTTAACAACAAACATTAGTAAATTATAGAACTGACCCATTTGCAGAGTAGTCAGCAGAGTGACAGCACAGACCAGCACGGGAGCGTCCATGTTGGAAATGTGATTCAAACTGAAGCAGCTCAGCCCTGAACCTGTCTAGTCATGTCGAGCTTTCACACAATGAGGTGAGAGTGTAGGCTGCCCCAGCTGAACTCCACTAAACAATATCAATGTTTAACTAAACAGCTTTGTACTTGCAGAACCGGCTCCAGCGCCCTCCGTTCAGACTGGCACTAGGCCTGTCACGAGAACAAATTTTGAAATGCGGTATATTGCTGATGAAAATATATGCGATAAACGATAATATTAAAAGGTCCTATATTACACAAAACTGACTCTCGTGAGCTTTAAGACATGTTATAATCCTGTTACCTTAAAGACCTGGAGTTGTGTTTTGTTTCATTCACACATGTTTGAGTAACTCTCTATTATTAATCTGTCTACTTCTCCAAAGCTCAAAATGCTCTGTTCCACCTTGTGATGTCAGGAAGTGGTAGTTTTCAAGTTAACAGCTACCTTTTAAGTTTAATTCAGTACAGAGTGGAAATTCCAGTGCTGATATTATCCAAATGATTCTACTGAAGGTGTATGGAGTTTAAAAACACAGTGAAGCACTTCCTGTATTACCACATGACATCACAAGGTGGAGTGTTTTCTGTTTGTGTGAAGAACTCAGTATAATGGATGCAGGGTTTGTGTGTTAAACATGTGTGAATGAAACAAAACACAACTCCAGGTATGTTTGTGATGAGGAAAAAACATTAGACCACAGATCAGAAAATAGCCTAATATGGGCCCTTTAAAAGTAATTTATTTTATACCACTGTAGCAACTGATAACATCATCATTTTGGCTAATTTTAAATGTAAAATTTGCCGTCAACAATGAGAAACAAATGTCATAATGTAATAACTGCAGCCAATAATGTAATATTTCAAAATGATTGCATTTTAACTCTTTCCTTGTTAATTTTGTGAGGGGTAGGGGGCACTATCCATATCCAGCAGATATCGTTTGCTTTGGAATACACTTTTTGCATGGATTGCAAAGTTGTTGAAAATAAGCAAAAACACTGGTAAACGACTGATGGGTTTACACAGATATAAGGCCACATGGTAATATAAAAGAAAGTACTACCATTT
>KN483414.1:12028-27569 GCA_000787095.1 Periophthalmodon schlosseri | reverse complement strand
TGTTTTTTTTTAAATTATTATTATCATCATGGTATTGGAATCCAGTATCGAGTCTATTTGAATTGACTTTGACATTTTAACATTGAGACAACACTAACCTGCAGAACCGGCTCCAGTCTGTTTAGACTGGCACTATGCCAGTCACAATAACAAATTTTGAATTACAATATATTGTTGAAGAAAAGATAGCCCCTGTTTAATTTTATCGTCTGTTATGCTAATTTATTATTTATTTATTTTAGCTTTCTACCACGTTATAACGTTCTTCGTGCAGTAGTTTCATTAACGGGATACACTCTGATTGTGTTGTGATATTGTTCTGAAGGCGGAGTGCAACAGGAGGGGGGACCCTAAAGCCTGAAAAACCTAGTAAATACTTTTTTTTAAAAATGTACAATATTGTTAAAGGGCCTATATTGCACTAATTTTATCTGCTATAATTTCCTCATCACAAACATACCTAGAGTTGTGTTTTGTTTTGTTCTTTTATTGTTTTGAAAATGCTATATATTTGCAAAATACAAGCTATTAACATGTCTTAGAAGTTTCACTTTCACTTTCAATGCTCTGAGTCCCCCCTCCCTTTGCTCCTCTCGCAAAGTCACTCCCCCTTCAAAGCAATATCACAACATGCATCCCGCTAATGAAACTACTGCACATTGCATCAGGTTTGTTAAGTTGCTGTGTACAGTTTTGTATCATGTTTTTGTATATTTATGGAGAATTGTCGTGTGGGAGTATGGGTGACGGACTTGTGGGCTGAGCAATGCACATAATCTTACAGCTAACTGTAGGGAGGGTACGAATAGGGCCTGAGCGAGATAGGAAAATTACTCAAACATGCATGGATGACGTCTAAAACCTCATCAGGCACGTTTTTGATGAGGAAACAATGTTGTAACATGGTAGAAAGCTATAAAAAAAGAGATTCTCCATAATACCCCCTCTTTAAAGTTTGGGGGAGGTTGTCATTTATTAGATGATGATGTTATACTCGAAGACCAGGTAACAGTATATGGTAAAAAGGGATGGATGGCACAAAAATATGGAAAAATGGTGGAATAGTGGAGGCTAGCCCGCAGACCTGAGAGAACGGTAAAAAAACGTGTGAACCCCTGTCACCCATACACCCAGTGCACTGGCACCTGTGTGTTTATATAGACTTGACGCCACCCTGCCCCCTTGTGGCCAAACCAAATATAGGTCACCTTGCGCCCAAATGTAAACAACAGTGACCTAAATTAACCCCAACCTAACAGAAACAAGAATGGCTCCTACAGCATTCAACTGTACAAAAGGTAAACCAGAAATATAAAACAATAAAAGCAACAACTTAAGGTTATTCAAGAGTACTGAAGAGTAAAGCAGTTAAATTGAGGCTAAAACAGAGCTCAACAATGACTGCCCACCCCCTAGTCCTGGAAGTGAATTTCTCATTAATTTTTCCCATAGACTTTCCAAAAAATAAATAAATAAAAAGTTAAAAGTTTGCGAGCTGGCTCAGGGCTTATCCTATGTAGTAAGTAATGACCACAAAACCTATCATTTGGTTTAACATCTGTTTCTGAAATTTACTTTGACTTTAAGTATCTGCCAATATCCGATATTAAGAGATACCAGTGTAAGGAAAGAAAATGGCACTTCGGCCTATTTCCTTAAAACAACGTTAAATTATTACACAAAAGATCCAACTGTGTTATGCAACTGTTATTTATCCTTCAAATAACTACTGAACAGCTTGGTATGAATACAAGTTCAAACATTATCAGACTTTCTAGGCCAAAATCAGTCTGTATAGTCTTATTACATCCAATTAAAGGCCCAACCAGGATATCGGCTTAACCAATATCATGAAACCAATACCTGATCCAGCAAATTTTTCGGTGGTAGTTCTGATTTTCGATAGGCCTACCAGTATCTGTATCAGTGTATCCCTTGTAAATAGTAGCCTAATTCTAAAAGACAAGCGTTACATAAATCCAGTATGACCACTGATCATATTTTTAATTATTATAGAATTATTATTGTGTGTAGACTATTAGTAGCCTACATATGGGATCTGAAGGTCTGTTTACCCCACGATGCCACTGTAGTGCTGTAATGCAAAGTTTTGGTTTTTTTTTGTTTTTTTGTTTTTTTTTATTTGACAGCTTGTCCCAAAAAGATTAAGTTGTACAATAAACAATAACTGTGTTAATTTTTCCCATTCTGTAAGATTACATTTTCAAATTAGTCGTTTGTTTGGTTTACAAATACAATATGCTTCCAAACATGTCTTACCACTCTAAACTGTATGTCTAATCTTACCACCCACCCTGTTCATGACGCTCCATCCGTGTCAGGAAGCCTCTACCCGGCATCGGCAGCAGACAGCTCCAGCAGCAGCATGGACAGCGACGAGGAGGCGCTGGAGGAGACCGTGGAAGGTACTCTGACTTCGGTGCCATTGTCAGTGATCACCGCGAACGTATTTACTGTCAGTGAGGCCGGAGCTTTTACCCCCAAGAGCAGTTTGAGCTGCGCCTAAACAAATCAGTGAGTTTGTAAAGTGCAGGGCCCGTCGGAGCGAGGGAGAGCCGCGGACTGGATTTGAGACGAATCCGCTCAACAGGCGCGTGGGGGCGGCTTGAACTTTGCACGACCTCCGCTGCTAGAGCTGCCGGTGCTGGTGTCCCGTTGTTTTCAGTCCGACTGGAAATAACGGAACGACACGACGAGAGGAATTTAAGGATCCGTTTAACATTGGTGTTGTTTAAGGGAATTGTGCGTTCTTTCATTGGTAGTACACTAATTATTTAAAATTTGGCATAATTAAGAATAAGTTTTTTAAGGTACTATGTCTGACAGCTACACACATCTTAGCCGCGTGTTTACACCTTTAATTAACAGTACACTTTAATTACCACAACGTGTATTGACAAGCCCAAACCACTGTCTAATTTTTTCTTATTTATTTATTTATTTATTTATTTGGTTAGGACATTGCACGTTAATGAACAGACATGATTTAACATGATCGTAAACACGCCGGATTATAGCCAAAGGCAAATTTCCATCCGTTGTCCCAAGGGCTGGGGTCACAAAAGGGTCAAAACATTAAAAAAATAACAATAATAATAAAATTGCACACTACACTCATTACACAGTCCCCATTATTACACCATCCAAGATATTGCACATTCCAATCACTGCACAGTTCCCATAATTGCACATTCTATTCATTACACAGTCCTCATTCAAGACACTTTAATTCAAGACACTTTAATTTTAAAACCCACCCCCTTCATATTTTGCCCGTACATGCAAATATGTCTCTATAGAGGAGTTAAAATCACATTGCCACTATAAATGAGTGCATGTTTGGTTTGACCATAGCCAGTTTTTCATTTGAATCTAAATCACGATCTAACTCATTCATGACGTTATAATTCATTTATTGAACTAACCATACAATAAATATGCAATTTACTTACAATTTACTTTACTTAAATGATAAACTAGCCACTAGCCTTTGAGTATGGAGAGGTGTCTTGCCCCAGGGTACAACAATAGAACCCACAGGGTGGATCTGGGATTGAACTGCCACCCTCTGGTTATAAGATACTCTCTATATCTATATCACTCAATCTCTAACAAAGTAAAGGTAGTTTACCATATTTTGTGGTGTACATTGTGTGCAGGTCCTGTAGATGAGGATGACCTGCCCCATGGCTTCTGCACGGTAACCTACTCCTCCAGCGACCGCTTCGAGGGGCACTTCACCCACGGAGAGAAGAACGGCAAGGGGAAGTTCTACTTCTTTGATGGAAGGTACATGACAAAGGCATTGTTCAGTGTTAACTTACTTGATGTATAAAATTTTCTGGTGTTATCCATGTGTCCTCCAGCAAATAAATCCAAGTCACTGTTTCAAAACCACATTGTAACCGTTTGTAACATCTTAGCTCTCCCCTAGTTTAAAGTTAACTCATCTTCCCAGTGCAGTGTAACAGTGGCTACTTTTACATGGCCAGTAAATATCAGATAACTAGAATCATCTTTCATTAGTTTTAACCTTGCACAGTAAGATTTTGGCCATAATCCATCTTGGCATGCTCCTGCTGGTGTGATTGGACCCAGCTGCCGGTTGGCGGACCAATCGCTGGGCAGCATTGACATTTGTGCGTAAGTGGAAGGCTGTAGCTGTTAATGCTCTACAATCAATCAACTTGGAGTATTCATTCGATCACTTCCAGCAAGAGCCGTTCCAGTTTAATAAATATGTAGAAATCAATTCAGAGTACCACACGTATCAATCTGGTGTTGTTGCAGGGAGGAATTCAGTTTAAGGTAAATAAACTGAATTCCTTCCTGCAACAACCTTATTTAATTTAACTGAAAGTTAAAGAAAAAAAACTAACAAACTTAGCATGTATCGGCTGCATACACATACAACACATGATAAGTTATCTGATAACTCCAGATATCAGGTAAGGATCTGACTGTCAGTGTGCGTGTAATTTTAGTGTTGTGTTGTGTGCAGCACTCTGGAGGGGCACTACGTGGAGGACGCGCTGCAGGGACAGGGCGTGTACACATATGAGGATGGGGCTGTCCTCTGTGGGACATATGTGGATGGAGAACTGAACGGTCCCGCTCAGGAGTACGACTGTGAGGGACGCCTCTCCTTCAGGGGACAGTACAGGGACAACAGCCGCTGTGGAGACTGCTTCATCTACTACCCTGTGAGCCCTGCATTTTTCACTATCTTAACCTTCCACTTCTCTTTAAAGTTGTTCCTTTATTTAAAAACAACAAGCTGTTTTATTTGGTGTCATTCATATTTTAAGCTGTCTCTTTGTTTGGCTATGACTCTGCCCACTTAAGCTGTATCTATACTAGAGATGCACCAATCTGATACTGGTATTGGATATCGTCGGCAATACTGAAAAATTTGCTGGATCAGCTGTTGGCTTCCAAATATCGGTTCAGCCAATATCCTGGTTGGGCATATAAATTGATGTAATAAGACTATTAACAGCTGCTCACAGTCTCATATCAGCCGCTCAAGCGCTCAGACCACCACTCACATTCGCTCCAGACCTGCTATGCTGCTACAGTGAAGAGAGTGAATAGAGTCATGCTCTTGCCTCCAAACACAGGTAGCAAAGTGTCTGCAGGGCATCTGGTTTAAAGCCTGAATCAAGATAAGCTCAACAGAGCTAGGCTACATTTATGAATCTGAAAAGAAAAGTTCTGAGCACTAGGGCAGGTGATCTGAGTGAGCACAAGGGTGGCTGGTCTGAGCATTGGGGCTAATGGTCTAAGCACTAGGGCTGCTAGTCTCTGCATTAGGGTGGCTGGTCCGTGTACTAGGGGCTGGTCCGTGTACTAGGGGCTGGTCCGTGTACTAGGGCGGCTGGTCTGTGTACTAGGGGCTGGTCCATGAACTAGGGGCTGGTCCGTGTACCAGGTCTGAGCATTAGGGTAGCTGGTCTGAGTGAGCATTAGGATGGCTGGTCTGAGATCATGAGCTGTGGCGTGACCAGTTTCAGGAAATCAAATTTTCTGAATGATAAAGTCAAGTTAATGTGACATAAACAGACAGATGAAAAGACACTCTACATTTAGATTCTAGGGATGGGATGATATATGATATATTGGTTCTGGTATCCTTATGAACCGATATCGATACTCTATACCAATATTCAATACCATTCTATGTGTTGCACTTTTTGAACAGACTAATGAGTCAAAATGGAAATATAGGAGTGTTATATGTCTGTATGTTTACACAAACATGTAAAATAAATGTTGTTATTATTTTTACAAAAGTGAAAAATTAATTTGTTATCGTTACTTTAACTTAAGATAAATTTGTGGGCCTCACTGTGGATTTTAAACATGAAACATTGGTATTGGAAAATATCGGTTATCGGCCAGGGCAGCAGGCCAAATGACAGTATCAGCTCTCAAAAAAAACCCCAAAAAAACATATCGACCCATCCCTATTAGAAACAATTGAAGTCACTTTATTGTGCTTCTGTTCATCTTGGCCTCCCTGTAATGTAAACATTTGTACCTGTGTGTTGGTGCCTGCAGGACGGGGGCTGTCTGTTCGGGCGGGTGAATGCTGATGGAGAGATGAGCGGGGACACGGTGGCCTACATTTACCCTGATGGACACACAGCTCTGTACGGGACGTTTGCTGACGGAGAACTCATCCAAGCCCGACTCGCCACTCTGCTCTCCAACAACAACGGGAGGCCGCAGTTTCAAGTCACCCCGGATAGTAAGATTAACCTAATTTATTTAAGGTACAGTACCAGTCAAAAGTTTGGACACACCCTCTCATTCAGTGTTTTTTTTTTTTTTTTTTATGTTTACTACTTTCTACATTGGAGATGCATACTGAAAAATTCAAAAAGGATGCAAGATTTATAGAATTATGTAGCAAAGAAAAAAAGGTAAATAACTTCTGGAATTCTGGAAATAATAACAAATGAAAACATAAATGAAAAAGTGTGGCCAAACTTTTGATTGGTAGTGTACATAGTCATTTTACTAATAAATTGTTAAAGAAGACATACAGTATTGTGCTTATGTCTACTATATAGTCATACAGTCTATGGCACCCGTGGATCTATACAGGAGTATAAAGATTACTCACATGCATAACTCACTCTAAATACAACTCCAAGAGGGTAAATGAGAAGGAGAAACAACTACAACATGGTTAAAGGCTATTTTTTGCACTCGATTTTGCACAATAAGTCTCCTTTAACTGTATTTTAGATTTTGCAAAAAAAAAATCTTTGCCTTGTTTTTAAATTTTTGGTTCAGTTTCTAATTTTACGATCTGGTTGGACATGAGCAGCAGATGTGACATATGTAGAGGTAATTCTATGTGAATGTTCCCTATCAAACAGCCAGACATGGGGAAAAGATGCAAAGTTTACACAGAAACGCTACACGCTGAACAGGAAGTGATGTAGAAAATAGTGAAGTATAGTGAACTGAGCTAAAGCACTGATAGCTGTGCAGATGGACATGCACAGTACAGGCCCATCATAACACTGATAATGTGTGCTAATATAATTTAACTCTCAATCTTAGCCTTATCAATACAAGAGAAATTACACATTAATGCATCAATAAATACAAAAAATGTAAATGTAAATTTAAAAAAATGTAAATGTAAATGAACAATTAAAATAATAATCAAATCTGAATATTAATTTAAAAAAGGACAAAAAAGTAAGTTAGTAAATATTTATAGGAGCTCTATGTAGCCTCCAGTCCTACTATTAAAAAGGTACTATAATCAACTTCATCTGAACCAGGGTTGCCAGTACCTTAACCTGCAGATAGAGGACAAGTTTTTTCTCATTCTCAATGTATGGACAGGCCATATCTCATGTCAAAGCTCAGAACCTCCAGGATTCATGAAATTGAAATTTGAAATATGAAATTTAAAATCAAAATCATACATAGTTTTTGTACAACTCTACCCTGTTAAAGCAACCCTATCTATATTTATTGACTGGCATTTCTTCAGGTGCAGTGTATACTTACGACAAGTCCACGTCCAGCTGCATCGCCACCCATGCCCTCCTCCCCGACCCCTACGAGAGCCAGAGGTACTGCTGTCTGTGCTATGTCATATCTCTTTTATTCTTTTTTGTGATCAAGTTTTTCTATTTTTATATGGAGGAGTATAGGTACATCTGATGGAACAAGGGGTACAGAAAAGAGAATAGAATTAAAGAGGGGGTATTTCACTTCTATGGGGTATTAACTGCTAACACATTACATACAGTTGAAACCAGAAGTTTACATACACTTTATAAAAAGACATGTATGCTTTTTTTTCTCACTGTCTGACATGAAATCAGAGTAACCTTTTCCTGTTTTAGGTCAGTTAGAATTACCAAAATTATTTCTATTTGCTAAATGCCAGAATAATGAAAGAAAGATTTTTTAGACAATTTTTCATTACTTTCAAAACATACACAGATCTCAGTACTCCATAGAACATGGTGTGGCTCCTCTGCTGTCCACTCCCGTCCACTCCACGCTGCATGGCCTGTCCGCTGCAGATAAAGGAGTTCCCGCGCCGCCTCTTGATTGCCAGGTCTCTCTTCTTTCTCCTGATTCAAGTCTGATTTGCCGCGCCTGTTGCGATGAGTACCACTACGTTAGTCAGTGGGCCCACTCTCTACTCCAGGAAACTGCACTGTACCTATGACAGCCAACAAAACTACTTTACACCTGTACGTTACCTGAGGTAGTAGACAATGTAGGGGCCAAAGCTTGCCCTGTGCGAGGTGCGCTGTAGCTACAGTGTGTGTGGCGTCTCGGATGCGAGTCCAGAAAATACTATGTTCCACAATATTTTTTGGCATACCTTTTAGCCATCCAAAATATACACACACAGAACTCCATATGACATGGTCAAAAGACTGTTTACCTCCACACTGCAACACCTGAGTGCACCTTTCCTCCTGCTCATCCAAGCCGGATGAGTAGGACGTCGTCACTCCTACAACGTTTTGTCCAGTTGACAGATTTTATATTTTTCTTATGGACCAGACCTGGACGACTGAGGGATTACACAGATATCGCCCTTTTATAGAGCAGCCAATTACATAACAAAATACATGCAGCAGCATACAGTGGCAGGAGGAATAAACTCAAAATACAGTACTAATATGGCTCAAATACAGTGTATAAAAATACTCAAACAGGCATGGATTACATCTAAAACCTCTTCTGGCATGTTTTTGGTGAGGGAATAATGTAGAAAGCTCCAAAAAAAATGATTTTGCATAATACCCCCTCTTTAAAAAAACAAAACAAAAACAACATAGAAGAACATAACATAGCCAAGTTGAGAGAAATAGTACGTTTTCACTAAAACATAGTTAACAGCAGACTCGTACAGCAGATGTGACATATGTAGAGGTAATTTCAGTTCTGTTACTGAGTAACCATAATGTTAAAAAGCGCAAGGGGGAAGTGTGTGTGGAGAGGGAAGTCTGGGCCTCCCTGCTGAAACTGCTCCCTCTGCGACCCAGCCCCGGATAAAGCGGAAGAAAATGGCTGGATTGATTGTCTAATTTACACAATAGTTAAGATTAGACAAATAAAAATAAATGACAACATCTTTATTTTGTTAAATCAATGTTTAATCTGTCAGAAAAATGTGTTCCTTGCACATACATTGTCCCTGCATTTTTGGATGGAGTTGCCTGTGCCGATCACATAGGTAGAGTGATTCAGTTTTAGAACTCACCACTACTTCCTGTATTTTTGTACTTTTCTTCTCAACTTTATTCCACAAACTGCAACTTAACTGGTGTAAAACTATGATCAATATTTACCACAGGTATTATCCCACCAAACCAAACCATAATTGGAAAAACACGAAAACCCTGTCAAATACATTTTAACATAAATAGTGCTCCTTGTGTACCCCAACAATTGTCCCCAACCTCATTCCTCTCTCCCTCCTCCCTTCCAGCCCACCCGGTATAGGACCCAATAACCTTTCTGCTAATTAAAGCCAAGATTTATTTCCATACAGAGATAGTTTTTTGTAGCTTGATGTTTGATGACCCAGTGTTCCATGTTAGCAATGTCAAGGAAATCAAGAAGCCATTTTTGTTTTGTCAGAAAAATTACATTTTTCCATCTGCAAGCAATAAGTTGTTTGGCTCTTACATTCTCCTGGTTTCTCTGTTATTCTAGAGTGTACGTAGCCGAATCTCTGATTGAAGGAGCGGGCCAGGGTCTGTTTGCTAAGACTGACGCTGATGCTAACACTGTCATGGCCTTTTACAATGGAGTCCGCATCACACACTCGGAGGTATGGGACACAGACTCAGTATTCAGTTACAGAATACTGAATACCCACATTAAAATGTACCTTGTAACGTATTTGTGACATGGTCCAGTCACTTTAAAATGGACCAATGTTGCAAAATCAACTTTTTAGAGCTTTTAACCATGTTATAGTAGTTTTCCTTCTGTTTACTCAAAGTTGTATTTAGCATGATTCATGCATGTTTGAGTAATCTTTATGCTCCTGTGTTTTAAGACGTCATTGCGCCGATCAACCCTGTTTTCACCTCCACTGGTACACGCCTGCTGTTCTTTACTTACTTTATTCTCCAATTTGATTTTCTTAATTGGTGATACACATAGGATTCGGCAGTGTTGTGTAGTCATTTTGGCAAAAATGAAGAAAAATCTGCAGCTCGCAAAAGTGTGATGTGTAGCTATTCATCGGAAGTGCCAGCAGCTGTATGACAAAAAACAGCTTCAAGTTTGTTTCATCGTTTGTTACGCATTCATTCACTAATTAGGGATGAAAAAATTGAACATGTGTCACCGTTAGAGCTGGGTTTTCTGTTTTTATTCTAATCCCATGCAATTTGAAGCCTAAATTGAGTGATCAAATAATGCAGTGTATTCCTTTTGATTTTAGGAAAGTAGCTGTACTATGAATACCACCGAATGAAAGAGTAACTGTCCCGGAATACAGTTACTCACAATTACCATTCTGAATATATATGTATTGCCTCTACAAGATATACGGACGTCACTTGTTAGGATATTTGATACTTTTACTGAGCATTTATAAATAAAAGAAACCTGAAAAAAAGAAAGGTACCTGCTTTTATTGGTTCTGGAAAACATCTTAGAAGCATGATTCATACATTTGACATGTATTATATTCACCTCTTAAATGTGAATTAAACCCATGCGCTCAAATGAGACGGCCATCATCACGCACCTTTGTACTCTATGATGTGGTAAAAGCCGAAGTTAAATCTGTCAACTGGACAGATTTAACTTTGGCTTTTACTATGGATCAGACCTAGATGACTGAGGGATTACACAGACATACTCTGTGATGTGAAAAATAATGACTCAAGCACTGCACCATTTTATCTGTCAGGAATGATTGATTGTGTGAACCATCGCACTGTGTGCATGTCTGCTGCCTTGCTATTTAATCCTCACATCCTGTAGTGTGACATGCATACATCTTATAAAATGAAAGATAAAATGTGCAGTAGATACCAGGCTTCAGGGCTGCAACAAGTTCATTGATTAATTACAACTAAGCGTTTTTGAAATTATTGCCAACAAATTTAAAGCCACAGTATGTAGCTTTTAGTCAAAAATAGACTAAAATAAAAGCATCTGTCAAGCGTCCTTTCTGTGAGCAGACTTGCATCTTCCATTCTTCCATGGAAATGTTTTCACTATAATGTTCATGTTCTGAACATAATGTTTTCACTATAATGTTCTTTCTATTTCCATGGAATCATGCAGGTGACATGCCACCTCCAGCAATGTCCATACTTTACCTTTAATAATTTAATTGTTATCTGGACTCATTTTAATGTCCAGAGAACCGTGCCTGTGAAAAGAGGTTTTGTGGTTCAGACAGAACAGTTAATATAAAAAAGAAGACATGTTCAATAAATTTTTGACAAAATAAGTAAAAAAAATGTATATATAAAATAATACAAGTAAAATATAAAATAAAAAAGGAAAATCCTACAGAACTAAAGAGCTGTGTGTTGCAGGTGGACAGCCGTGACTGGGCAGTGAACGGAAACACCATCTCTTTGGACGAGGACACGGTGATCGACGTCCCTCAGCCTTGGGACCAGACCCAGAGATACTGTGCCTCTCTGGGACACAAGGCCAACCACTCCTTCAGCCCCAACTGCAAATACGACCCGTGCGTACCACCTCCATAAATGTGTTCAGTGCTCCAGTACAAAAATTGGAGTCTCCACACAAGATTACTTCAAAATTAGGGACAGACCTATATATTGGTTGACTGATAAACTTTCAGCATAGAAAGATGAAGGACACAACTGATCCATGGTTGCCAGAGCCTTAACCTGCAGATAGAGGACACATACAGGTTTTTCTCATTCTCAGTGTATGGACAGGCTATGCCTCATGTGAAAACTCAAATCCTCCAGAATTCACTCCCTGAGCTGCAGAGGCTGCACTAGCACTGATCAATGATTGGCTGCAGGTGCTGGGGTTTAGGTAGTGACAATTCAAAGCAGAGAGTTCCAAAGAGAGAGAACCAAAACATCAGATTATAACTTGAACAACTTGGCCATCATGTTCAATGTTTTTGTAATTAAGAACAAATTAACATTACAGTTGTTATCAGTGAAAGTTATTCTTGATTCGAACATGTTTAACACATATCTGGGGACACAGATAAGTCATTTTACATATGGTTGCTTTAAAGTGGGATTAAACTAAACTCTGCACATAACCACATTTCAAATAGTGCTACTTAACTGTGCAGTACCTGGAGGACTAAAGAGAGTGAGGGGGGAGGAGGGGGGAGGTCTGGACATATGAGGAACAGTTTGATCAGTATAAACTCTGCCCCTCAGAAACACCTGGCTGTAATCAGGGCAGGCTTGCATGATGTCACCAAGTATTTAAAATCGCAGTGGCCACTGGAGGCAGAACACAGTTTTTGACTTTATGACCAGAAAACTGCAAATGTATTGCCTGGGATCCAGAATGCACACTTCAATACTTTACGAAGATGTGAGTCTGGTCACTGGTGAATCTCCCTGTTTTCAAATGTGATTGACAGGTGGATTAGCCATTCAGGGACACATTTAGCCAGGCATAAGATGTAAAAGAGGGTGCGGGGACCAGACTGATAGCAAACTGTATTAAAAAATACAGAGAGATATCAATTTGGATTTGCCTGACAAGCAAATGTACTTAGTTTGCACTAAAATTACCAAAAAAAAAGGACTTGGTACAGTAGACAATGCTTTTAAAAAACATGTACACAGTTTAGTGGCAAAAAATGTTGATTTGGTGTTACACTTTAAATAAAGCCTCAAAACAAAAAGATTAACTGTGTGTTTTTGTGTTTGCAGGTACGTTCACCCTCGTTTTGGGCCCATCAAGTGTATCCGAACCCTGAGGCCAGTGCACAAAGACGAGGAGCTGACGGTCGCCTACGGTTACGACCACGAGCCATCGGGAAAGAGCGGCCCAGAAGCTCCTGACTGGTACAAGCAGGCGCTACAGCACTTTGAACAGACAGGCAACCAATGAGAGCGCAGGACACTGACATGGACAGTTCCAACTAGGCCTGTCACGATAACAAATTTTGAAGTGCTATATATTGCTAAATATGAACGATAAACAATAATACTGAAACCAAAGTATTCTAAATCTGTACAATATAACAGAATAAATAACAGAATAACTTAAATAGTTAGCTTGCATCTATAATGAATAGAATTTCATAATTCAACTGTCTACAGCTCAAATCTTATCACAGAAAAATAACCAAACTTTTCCCACTAGTCCAAACAAAAAGTACCCATGATTGCCCCCCAAAAATGATTGTTCCGTCTATCACCTATTGAACGATAAGTCGATATAGTATTATCATGACAGGCCTAGTTCCAATGGCCAATGTGAGCACAGGACACAAACATGGACAGTTCCGACGGCCAATAACAGCTCAGGACACAAAGATGAAAAGTTAATTATCCATGAGAGCGCAGGACAGAAACGTGGACAGTCCAACAGCCAATGGGAGAGCATCAACGTAGACCATTTTAGAGTCAATGAAGGTGCTGGAGACAATTCAAAAGCCAATAGGAGTACAGGTTACAAACATGGACAGTTCAAGAGCACATGACGTGAACATGGACAATGCAACAGCCAATGACGGCGAAGGATACTGCCATGGTACTACTCAAAGGTTTATTATGCAAATGATACAGGGAGATTAAGTTGGAATAATGCCATCGAAAACTATGCAAGAATTTACCAGTAGTATTTATAAGTGTTGTCAAATCATGTTGTTGGGCCTAATACCATAGACTGTATAAAGAAGTGGTCTAAGGGAGTGTGGCGTCACCCATAGAGCCTAATGAAGCTCAACGAGGCTAGCAGTTATGGGGCAAATTTGGAGTTCTATATTTGGAATTACGACCGTGAGTATCATAGCAATGAAAGAACCAATCCGGAACGAAGCTGTTAAATGTAACACCTCTTCCCGCCTGCACTGCTGGTTTAGCAGGGAGCAGCTGCTTAGCATCGCTGTCAATCTAACTTGTTGCTAACTCTAGCAGGAATTACCTCAGGGAAAGAAGGCACCTGATTTGCCTGTTATTAATGTTCATATCTTGATTTACGGACAAAATGGCGAAATAAAAACACCAGGATCATGTAGAACAGGTTAATACAAACATTTTAAGCTCAGAATGAAAAGCCTGACAGCAGCAGTTACAGAGACAGGGGCAATGGTTTTTCAGTAGAAAGTGAATTGGAGCCAGAGTTGATGGAGCTGGAAGCGCACCCATGCTCACTTCCTATATGGAACGTGGTGGCTAGCGGGTTAGCCATATCCATTTATATATACAGTCTATGGCCTATACACATGTATAACTAACTAATTTATTTATAATGTCTAAAATGAATTATGAATGTTTGAATCACAGAGTACAAAATTGCCTGAGTCGCCATTGAAATAATGTATACATTTTCTAACCTGTGGAAAATAAACTCACTGTTACTCACTGTGTCAATAGTTGCATTTATGCTGTGCAAACACATAATTCCTTTTTAAGTTATGTATTCTTTAAGTATAGTGTAATGATATTAAAGAGGGGGTATTATGCAAAATTGTTTTTTTAGTTTTTTTTAGTTTTTTTTTTACCTTTCTACCATATATAACATTGTTCCCTCATAAAAAACATGACTGAAGAGGTTTTAAATGTTATCCATTCATGTTTCAGCAATTTTGCAATCTCTCCCAGACCCTATTCGAACCCTACTTATGGTTAGCTGTAAGATTCAGTGCCAAGCTCAGCCCACAAGCCAACGTTACCAATGCTCCCACATGACAAGTATGATACAAAACTGCACACAACAACTTCACAAATCTGAAGTGATAAGCAGTAGTTCCATTATCGGGATACGCCCTTATTGTGAAGGGGGAGTGAAGGTGCATCCTGGTGGACGTCTGCGGGGTAGGATGCTCTGGGTGGACGTCTACAGTCAGACTCTCTTGAATACACCTCACGCTGAGCTCTAACATAGCCCAGATCCTCAAAACAAGAGCAGGTAACATGTAAACAACAACACAATAGCTATAGCGACTATTACAATATGTTATTTGTTAGCAGTTAATACCCCACAGAAGTAAAATACTCTACACCTAAGAAGTTATTGGATATAAAATTATCTGGTCCTTCTGGGGATTTTAAGGGGTCACTTGGCAGTAATACCTAGACCTTTTATTATAAATTCAATCTTGCGTTTATACTACTTTTTAGGTCTATATTCCAAATAAAACCGTGCAAGAAATACAACCGCCAAACTCAACCTGCCAGTTCATTCTGTGGGAAAACAAACACACCGTAGCCTTCACCTGTACAGGCTTAGGCTGCTGCTGCCTGTCAGGCCAAACCGAGGGAGTAAAAATGTACTCGTTAGTTTCACCTGCACCGCTCAGGTTAATGATGAACCACTCTGA
>KN483414.1:0-11986 GCA_000787095.1 Periophthalmodon schlosseri | reverse complement strand
AACCGCTCTGTGAACCTTGTTACATCTCCAACATGAAATCAATGGATAAACGCGCTTTTTTAACACTTTTACCATTTTTTAACTAACAATTTATAACAGATGTGACAAACTAAACCCAAGGAGAGGCGGGATAGCGAATGTAAAGTTTGGGCTGTTGTTTTCGCTCCTCTCCGGACTGGACGAAACGTCGCTCGGCTCCGTTTGACTCGGCTTGGATCGGCTGGTGGGAGTAATCGTGTGGAAATGGACCGATACCGATACTTGATGCTTGCCCAAGGGAGACTGCTGGTGCTGGGCGTGCTGCAGATCGCCTGTGCGGGGGTGTGCGTGATCTGCGGGGTTATGGACGCGGTCTTCAGGAAGGACACCCCGTTGAGCACCACCAGGACTCCCATATGGGGCGGAATGGTAAGAATGAACTTTTTTAAATGAACCTGGCCTTATCGGTTGTAGTGGGCTGTGTGTATGCATAAGATCTAACAGAAGTTGTGAATGAGATTGCTAAAGCCCAGATTTAACTCACCTTTTCATACTGTATAAAAGTTATTCCTTGACAAGAGTATTTTTTCACTAAGGAACCTGCCCCCCGGCCCCAGTGTTACTACTTAATACTTCATAAAACAACAAGCAAAAGTAACATAATTAGTCCTTTTTTGATTAGTTCAGGCAAAAAATTGACATATTTCCAAAAAAATAAATAAAAATAAATAAGATAAATTAATAATGATAATGATAATGATGAAATTATTCAAGAAGGATTTGCCGGTATCACCCTAGTCTCATAAACCTGATCCTGTGGGAATCACTATAGGAAAGTAGTTTCTCTCAACAAAAAATGTCAGAGAGCCTCATATGCCTAAGAAAATACCTTTTTGAACCCGATTAGTTATAAACCACTATAAAAATGAGGGATGCAACGATACAGTTTTCTCACAATTCGTATCTATCATGAAATAGAGGTCACAGTATCAGTTTCAATATGGTTTAAGCCACAGAAGTACTTGCTAATTATCAATAAAAAACAAAACTTTTAATTAAATTATGCTATGTCCTCTCTGTTCAAATATAGCAGAGTCGGGCCTTTGGAGTCATTATCTGCGGATCGATTAGTCCACTAAAAAGGGGGTGTAGCAAAAGCTCTCAAAATTATTATGCATCATCGACCGATTAATCGAATAAATGACTGAAGGACTACTGCCCTAGTACCGAGCCACAGAGCGTATTATATTGAACAATTTGATGGGTTATTATATTGAGAGTTGTTACATCCCTAATAAAAAAATACAGGCAGAATATACAACCGCAAAATCTGCAGATCAAATAGAAATTTTACCAACCCTTTTTCCAATTAAACAACCATGGAACATAAAAAAAGAAGAAAAAAATCCTTTGTCTAACGCACTACCAGTCAAAAGTGTTTCTTCTTGATTTCCATGATTATTTACATTGTAGATTCTCACTGAAGGCATCAAAACTATGAATGTTTACTATGGAATGTAGTTTAAAAAAAAAAAAACCTCAAAATGTGATATAAATCTTTTGAAAATAGCCACCCTTTGCTTTGAATCCCGGTTTGCACTTTTGGCATTTCTTGACCCGGACAAGGCACAGCTGTGAAATATTTAAAAAAAAAAACCTGTTACTTAAATTTAGTTGCGTTATTTAACTTTTTTCATAATTCCATACATCTTGCATCATATATTTGATGTCTTCTGTATGTATATAAAATGTAGAAAGTGGTAAACATGAAAAAATAAAACACTGAAGGGTGTGTCCAAACTTTTGACTGGTAGTGTATATGACTATTCTCTCTGTACTTTTCAGATTATGGC
This sequence comes from Periophthalmodon schlosseri, assembly GCA_000787095.1. NCBI lineage: Eukaryota > Metazoa > Chordata > Actinopteri > Gobiiformes > Gobiidae > Periophthalmodon > Periophthalmodon schlosseri. The sequence goes on along the minus strand of KN483414.1, from coordinate 10,154 downwards.
TGTCCCAGGTGTACTGGCTCTGTTTGCGTCCCAGAGGAAAAACCACATCCTGGTGAGTCAGTCGACATAACTGACTGAAACTTTGCTTATCTCATGAGGAAGTAACACTTACTGCTACTTTTATTATATTCCCAAAAGGCAGCGGACTACAGAGTGGATTCAGCTTTTTAAAATGTCTCCTGTCTTTGACCCATTTGGGACTGTCAGGATTAAATGATTTTTTTCTGCCCTGCCCTTACCGCATCAGATATACCATAAAGTTGTTGTCTAGTCTAAATGCATAGTATACTGTTAAATCGACTTCATTCAAAACAATAGTGTGCGGTCACATTCTAGGTGTGTGTATGTAACTCTATGGGAGATTCAATGTTTTTGAAAGAAACTTTCTAAAGCTATTGTGAAAAAAATAATATCACGCTAGTTCTTTATTTATGCAGACAGAAAAGACATTGAACCTTGTGCCACGTTTTGGTTCATGTGGATAAGCCCAGTAATTACAGAGATATTAACCATAAACCAGGTCAACAAATCAACAATGCCAGATTCCACCATAAATTGTCCAGCCTTATCCTTCCACTCATATTTAGTCTGAAGTCCCAATTTGACAATTTGATAACAAATTTTTAAAGGTGCACTATGTAACTTTTCTGATGGAGGGTCCTCTGCCTCCTTGGACATGTTATGCCTGGAATGTATGGCATTAAAATGTATCCAGGCAAAGCAATAACTTCTCCATGGTGTCGGGCCTCCCTCCAGAAAAAAAGTTATGTAATGCACCTTTAAAATTGTATATGAATTAAGAAAAAAAGATGACCTACTTGTGACAATAGGACATGGAAATATAGACCATCTAATTTCAATTTCATGAGAGGTGATTTGGGTAACTGTATTTGATTGGATAACCTTGAACACTGTTTTTGCTAAGGTTAACTTTAAAAATATTGTTCAACTTACCTGTACTTGGCTGTCCTGGAGTATGGGAGTGGCTAATTAAGGGAGGTGCGCTATAAAAGGAGCCAGCTTCAATCTGCTCAAGTGTTGAGTGTTGAGGTGCTGTGTGTACAGGCTGCTGCTGACCATGCTGTTTTTAAATTTGTCCCTGTTTTTTTGCAAAATATTATTCTTTTTTTGTTGGTGAGTAAATGCATACGTGTGTGTGTGTGCATGTGCAGGTGAGCGCTCTGGTCCTCTGCTCGAGCGTGTCCTGTGCAGCGTCGGTCTTCGTGTCGGGGTACTCCTGCCTCACACTCACCTATGGAGAGGAGGACACCCAGGTCTTCCACCATCACCACAGCCCCCAAGTGGTGAGCTCTGCACCCACAGGTCACACCAACGCACATCCACTGCATACTGTGTCTGTTATTGGTAAGGATGGGTTAGGTAAGCACAGAGAGTCATACTGTGCGGCGTGACCATAATATGTAGAGATGGGTCTGTGGTTAGGGCACTAGGGAACTGCCGACCAATCTATAGGTCAGCAGTTCATACCCCACTCTGCATGCTACATACAGCTTGCCTGACTAGCTAGTCCCTTCTACATTCCGTTCGAATCTTATCTGGAATCGGACCGTAGAGCCTGACAAACCTCCGTCCTAACTTAGGGACGGTCCAACCACAGCCGCTAAATTGTATCATGTGTCTCTCAAATGCAGAAAACATCTCCTCTCCAAAATTCTCATATCATTCAGAACAAACTATATCACTTGTCTTGCCTGAGATAAATAAGAGTTTGGTATTTCGAATGTTGCTTCTGCAGAAATTTGTGCTGTTTCTCAGTCCTCTGTGTTGTTTTTTTCCCCTTTTTTATGTGTAAGCCGCACTGTTTGTTTTTACCTGAATGGAGCATGTGTCTCTCTGGATAATCCACCTGTCAGTGATGTCCTCTAGAATCATGGAGACAGGATACGGTTCCAGATCCACTCATCTTTTGAAAGTTTTGTCAAAGCGTGTGGTTCTGGCTGGTCAGGTATTGCCATTGTGTTCCGTGGGTGAGACACTTCTCCCACCTTGCCTGTGTGTAAATGATTGATGGTCAGAGGGGCTGATGGCACAGATTGGCAGCCTCATTTCCATCAGTCTGTCCCAGGGCAGTTGTGGCTACAATAGTAACTTACCAACACAGAGTGTGGAATGAATGAATAATGCACAGTGTTTTGAGCATCCTGTGGGGCGCTATCTAAAACAGAAATTACTATTCTATTGTCTATTGTCTATAGTGATATTGAAATTGAAATCCATTAGTTCAACGTAATTATCTTCTGTTAACAGTTTTCAAAAAAAAGTTTTGTTTTCTTTTCCATTTCAGCCAGGTTGTATTCAACATTTTGAGCCTTTTATAAAGTACCTTACCTGCTACGATCCACGACTCCAGCTCCTCCCTCCTCCTACATGACACTGACCAATTCAGAAGCTCTGAAAATCTCTTAAATCTCTTAAAAAGTCTTACGTTACAAAAAATATAGCTAATTGTATCCAGCAGTAATGTTGAAACGCTGATTATTATTATTATTATTTTTTAATCACATAAGAATCCTTGTATGAAAATGATCACTAGCAGAATCCCACATAAACTTGCCTGTGTGCCTGCTCCCTCAGAGGTTTGTGCTGCACCGCATGGTCAAAGGGGCCAATGCCACCATCCTCCTGTGCTGTGTGCTGGGCCTGCTCCTCTCCTCCGCCATCGCCTTTGTGTCCTGCCGCAGTCTGCCTTTCTGCGCCTGCTACGACTACACTACTGGACTGGTACTACCACTCTAACTGTCCATCATAATTACTGGGCCGAAAAAAAGCCTGCAGCATAAAATGTAATGCACAATGATTTTAATGAGGGGGTATTATGCAAAATTGACTTTTTGGCGCTTTCTACCGTTACCTCATCAAAAACATGCCTGAAGAGGTGTTTGTCATCCATGCATGTTTGAGTAATCTTGCGATCTCTCCCGGTCCCTGTTCAGATCCTCCTCACGGTTAGCTGTACAATTCCACGCCTCTTGTACAAGGCTCACCCCACAGCCTACTACTGGTCCTGCATGGCCATTATTTCCTAAATGTACAAAGGCAGGATACAAAACGATACACTACAACTTCACAAACTTGATGCGATGTGTGCAGTAGTTTCATTAGCAGCATGCACACTGATTGTGCTGTGATATCACAGTACAGTCCCTCCCTTTGCTCCCCGCGTTAAGTCCACCTTCAAAGTGTCAAAAACCAAAACGAATTAAACATTCTGATACATTGTTTTCGGTGAATATAGCATTTTCAAAACAAACAAAAGGTAACATGGTGACTGAAAAAAATGCATTTTCAATACAACATAATAGTACTTTCTTTATGTAATGTGATCTTATATACAGTTCCTTTAACAGTTTTAGAATTATCTTGAGCTTTATCAAAACTAGTATAAGATTTTAATTTTAAATTCCATAAACATGACTTATCTGTGTCCCTAGATATGATGCAGACATGTTCCAGTAAAATTTAGCTTTTTCTGATGACAAATGTAATGCTGTTTTATTCTTGATTACAAAAAAACATTGGACATGGTAGCCAAGTTGTTTGTTATAATTTGGTGTTTTGGTTCTCAAAACAATTATCCAATCAGAAAGCAGAATGAGCCTCACATGAGTCTCTCATTTGGTTGCCAGTTTTCAATACTGAAATCTTGTTGGTTTAAACCTAAAATGCTTCTCTCTGATCTGAATCGTCACTACTGAAACTCCAGCACCTACAGCCAGTCATGAATTAGTGCCTCAGCTGCTGCAGTGCTGTCCATACACTGAGAATAAGAAAAACTCGTATGTGTCCTCTGTCTGCAGGTTTAGGCACTGGCAACCCACATTCAGTTGTGATTGTAGTACCTTTGTAGAGTATAAATTGGTATCTGATTTTTACAACCCTATTGTGATCTTGGCTCTAGAAAAATGTGATATGATTTTTTTTTTGTGCATATGACCCACCTTTAACAGTGCTGTGTGTTGTGCAGGAGAGCTTGGTTCCACAGTGCGAGCCTGGGGACACAGAGCTGGTGTGCACCTGGAGAGGTGAGAGAGGCTCTGGGGAGGGGCTGGACCACATGTGAGCCAGTCATGTCCTTCTGTAGCTGCATTCTGTGGGAATAATGTACAACTACCACTTCTGGGTTTTTGACAACATAGCGTTAATCATAGCAACTTGCATGTTCAAATTGCCATAGGATGAACAATCTTATACTTGTTTTATTGCTACCAATATGGTCCAACATTTCCTTATGTTGAATAGTAAAGATTGCATAGTATAATAATAAGTTGGTGTCATTTACTGAAAATAAAGCATACAAATAAGTTATGCTATAATAATGTTCAGTGTAAAAATATATATGTTAAAGTGGACAAAAACTGTAATGAGCTTTAAACCATAATGGTGTTCCCTCATCATTAGTAACACTGTCACAATAACACATTTTGAGGCACAATATTTTGCTCCAGAGTAATTTAGTGATGATATGATAATATTGAAACTACTTAATGTCACTTACACAAAGCAGGATAATCCCAGTAAATTGATCTTAATTAATCATTAAAAGACATGAGCTCCAAAAAATATCAGAATGATCCAGTGATATTTATTCTACCCTTTACAGCTCATATTAGAGATCGATGCCGATACCAGTTGTTTAGAATCCAACTGATGCCCGATAAGCTCTGCTGATATATAGGGCCCATTTTGATTATTTTTCCCAAATTATCTAATTTAAAATTACTACAAACTTACCCACAGTCCTGTTTTACTACAAACCCATAAAACAGCTGTGTAGTCACATTTTGTGCAATTGTCTCTTCTCACCAAATATTCAAATGGAGCTTTGTGTCTATTTTTAGGGAGCAGATCAACCAAATCAAAATGGCCTGTGCTGGGGATTTAAGGCTGTAAACACTCCAAATATCAACCCGATGAATTGGCCAACCGATGTATTGAACCATCTCTAGCTCATATCTTGTGTTATTACATAAAAATGGCAAAAATCTCTTCACTATTGCAAAGAAAATATGTGCACATGATAAATATTGAGCCCCAAAATATATTGTTCCAGCTTTCATATTTGGAACGATAAGTGGATATAGTGATTATTGTGACAGGCCTGATCATAAGCATACTCTTAAGGTGTATTGGTTCATGGAGGTTTGAGTAATCCTTTGTTGCCCCTTATTTGAGGCTTAAGTGTGTAGAAAATTGTCATTTTCACCCATCCTCTATCCTCGCCCAAAATTGTCTGTACTTGGAAAAAATGCAGTCAATTACAACTAACTGTACTTTTACTTGAGTTAGTAAACATACACATTTTTAATGCCGTTACTGACTGATAACTATCCAGTTAATAAAACACAATCTGATTATATGTTATATCTGATAACAAATGAATCTAAAAAAAATGTTTCTTTATCAATAACGGGCTGTATTGCACTAAAGAATTACTTTGGTCATTATGATTTTGGTTTTCTTAGCCTTTCTCAAATCATGAAGTAACAAACTTCAGCCACCAGAGGGGGCAGTGACACCTTATACAGATATTTCTAGGCCCTGTTTTGCTAAACTGACTACAGCTGAGTGGAATCCTGTATTTGTTATTTTAATGTATAAACAAAATTATTTGATTAATTTTAGTTCAACTCTGAACAGTATCATGTGGTCATAAAAGCATGCACCTTAGATGTAGCAACAGTGAATAAAAAGTAGCTACTCTATATTTTGATAAAACAGAAAAAAAAAAATTTGAATTATTATTTTTACTTTAGTAGCATGTTGCTTCTTTTCTGGTTAGACTTGGACTTTCAATCTTTCAAGGGGCTGCAAATACAAATCCAGTATTATTAGTATCCATTCTACAGATTTATGGAAAAAATGTTAAAAAGTTACAAAAATTGGGTCATTCCTCATATTTCTGAACATAATCGTGTTTGTGTTTTGTGTACAGCAGCAGATGACGAGCGCTTGTTCAATTCTCCGGGCCAGAGCTCAGAGCAGAGCAAAGCAGAGGAGGAGCAGAGTCAGTCCACGCAGCCGCCGTACAGCAGACTGACCTGACAGGCCCCGCCCACACTGCCCCGTACAGCAGACTGACCTGACAGGCCCCGCCCACACTGCCCCGTACAGCAGACTGACCTGACAGAAATATTCAAAATTTCAATGCAGTTTGAATACCTGAGAAAGCACTACCAGTGCCTAGGTATCAAGACATTTTATTGTTTTTATTATCCTAGAAGCTGAATTTATGTACGAAGTAATAACAGCAGTATCAAAAAATGGTGTAAGAGGTACCAGCACTACCATATACCATACCACTACCATATACTCCACTTGCCTCACTTTGCCAATTACATGTGACTGGCTTAATGTTTATATTTGGAAAAATTTACTCGTTGTAGTTTTAATATTTTTTTAGTAATAAAATGTTGGAATTTGAAAAGATGTTAACATTTTTTTCAAAGAGGTTTCGTAGACATATTCCACATAAAATGATCTCCAGGTAATTGTGTATGTCCAGCTCTATATACGGGTATAGTGGCAGATGGTCAAACATTCATGGATGACGGCTGAAACCTCTTCAGGCATGTATTTAATGAGGGAACGTTATGGAGTTCAACAGTGACTGTACATTTTTCATTCATTTTTTTCCATAGACTCTTCAAAAAATTTAAATAAGAGTTCAAAAACATCACTGAGGCTAACCAGCTACGTGGTAAGTAATATCCATAAAGTTATAAGTTAAATACACTTTTAATATGCATTTTTTTCAGAAAGTCTATGGAAAACATAAATGAGACATTTACTTCTGGAACTAGGGGGGCGGTCTCTGTTGAGCTCCATTAGATGGAAAGCTCCAAAAAGTCGATTTTACACAATACTCTTCTTTAACACATTATACATTTTTTATGCTTTACAGGCTTGTCAACACCTCTCAAAGCGCTACACTGTAATCGTCATTTATTCACTCCATACTACTCTTACTATTATTATAACCACAGCTGCCCTGGGGCAGAGTGACGGAAGCGGGGCTGCCAATCTGTCCCATTGGCCCAACGGCCACCTCCACCAATCATTCACGCACACATCACATTCATACTAAAGTCTTGGTCTAAAATGTCTTCAGATATGAATCAGGGCTGTCCAAATTCATTCTTGTAGTAGTTCTAGAATTTGATGACGTAAAACTCTACGGGAGATTCATTGTTTTTGAAAGAAAAAGTCAAACTAAAAATTATCTTAATTTAATTGGCATCGGTAAATGTTAATTGTAAAACGTAACAGTGCAATTTAATATGAGTCCGATTGCGCTGCACTGTGGCCGCCTACTGCTCCTGCCCCAACATTGACGGACTGATCAAATGCACTGTACATATTTATGGAGATCCATAAAGTATGTCTTATCCTTGATCTCCTTTTATAAAATGCCTTCCACCAGCAGAGGATGTAATAGCTCCTTCTGCTGGCTTTTTGTACGTAGAGACTTTCTATGGGAGGTGGTGTGGGAAGTTGTTATAAAAGCCTTTCAATGCCTATTAAACCTTTAACTAGACTCGTTTGCTATAAGCACTGCAGACAGAAAGAACAATAATGACAATACATAAATTTAACATGTATCAAATAAAAGGATCTGTAACTAATCCATTATATAGTGTAAGGGTGGCTGCTGAATTTGCTTCTACACATTAATAGAGTTTTTCAAGATATTTCAAAGTCTAAGATCAGAACAAAGTGACAAAAACATGCACCACAATATATGTAACTTTCTGGCGATGTCACGTCATCTGCACGATTGTGTAGACGCAAGCCCGCTCAGAGTAAAGATGCGTGTTTTTCTACGGTTTTCAGTGCAATAAAAACTACCAAATGAAAAACAAAAAACATGCTTTCATTTTAGTCTTTTATTTTGCTTGAAAGTTACATACTGTGGCTTTAAATTAAAACATTCAGAGAAGATACGTTTTATCAGATTTAACAAAAAAAAAAGAATCAACTCATGAGTGCATCAGCCACTTTATTTAGATTTTAAGATCAAAATAAGATTCACTCACATTCATACACCAGTGTACACAGACACTAGAGGCAAGGGTTGTTACGTGTCGTGCCCAAGGACACAACAACTGTGGCACAGGGGAACTGAACTGCCAACCAACCAGAACAGTATAAATATAAAGGCAGAATGACCAATAACCTCTGCAATGGCAAATAAGTGCTCGGTGTTCTCTGGTTAACTCCACCATTTCTGCTATGATGGCCATGGTCAGTTGTATTTGAGCAAATGCAGTTTTGTGAACGTCTTCGAGAAGTTTACAATACAGCCAGTGTGATCCTGTTTAGTCCCATATGACGGTGTTAGACATGACTTGGGTTAGCAAAGAGACCACCTGATTAGGATGAAGATGCACAATGACAGTGAAATTCTCCCTGCTTCTTTAAAGTCATTCATATGAAGCAGTAAACAGTTCACTGGCTAAACTTAAAAAATGTAATGCCATTCAAGTTATAAGGAACCATTCATAGGGAAGTAACAATATTGGCATTTTTGTGATACAGTAATGTGAGTCTGAACATTATATTGCAGACTCAAATTTTAAGCAAAATGCTTTGTTTTTGCTGCAGACGCTGGAAAAAAAAGCAGATGGATCTACATGACCCTTTGCTGTAATAAATACTTAATATTTGATGCCAATATTGATTGCACTAAATACAGGTCATTTTAGTGAAAATAACCATTTCCGGAACACTGTGACCCTCCTTAAATATCACATACTGATATGTGGATATTGTCATATCCAGAATAATTTCAGAATCACACATTCTTCCTTTTGGGATTAAATATAGTCATATTCCAGACCCCTGATACTACCCCCTAGTGTCTCTCAGCAGCTGGAGCAGCTCCAGCCCCGGCCCCCCTCATCTCGGGCCCTGCTCAGGTTGACCGTGGGCCCCCGTGACTCTGCAGGGGGCTGGCTCAGTATCAGAGGCTTCTGTGATTTCAGCTTGTGGGCCACAGTCATAAAGATGGCCTCCACATGGTCGCTGTCCCTGTGCGCGCCCTCCTCGGGGCCACCCGGGCTCTTGGCCGAGGTCTCGAACAGCGGCATGGAGTGAGAGTCTGCAAACTGCTGCGCTGTGTCCGTGCTCACCTGCAGGGAGTCGCGCAGGTCACACTTGTTGCCCACGAGGATGCGTGGCACCTCAGAGCCCAGTGCGTGCTGCTGGCACTCCTCGATCCAGGCGGGCAGGCTGCGGAAGCTGGCCGCGTTGGTCACGTCGTACACGAAGACAATGGCATGGACGTTACGGTAGTAGTGCTGCACCATGGACTTCCGGAAGCGCTCCTGACCCGCCGTGTCCCACAGCTGGATCTGAGCGGAGCAATGAGGGGAAACAGAAGTCAATTATGAGAGATGCAGCAATAATAATAATAATACATAAGACTTGTATGGACGTTATGCACTGACATAATTTTATTTGAAAGATGCCTCTCAAGAGTCTGACTAAGAGGCAATGAGTGGCAGAAGTATGGGCAGCATGACTGACAAAATATGTTTCTTTGCATTGTTTTGCCTCATTTTTGACTGTGGAGCCATTTTGTAGCCACAACAATTTATCTCCTCAACACACAGAGTCAGGAACGCGTTATTTAAGGAGAAAAGGTTCAGTTCCCAAAGTCTGTATCAGTGATAAAGGTGCATGTAGTCTGCAGTGTCACTGTTGTTTAGCTAACTCTTAACTGTTTTTTTTTTTTACAACTGTTTACTTGATTTTATTGTTTTAAAAGTCAGGTACAAACAAAATATTTAGCAGAGTTGTAGACTTTTATATTTGTTATTAAGCTGTGGCAGCTCTTTCACATTTTAGATGTGTTTAGAGCTCTTAAAGGAGAAGATTTCATTACTCACCAATGACACTCATATACCTTTGCCACTCATTAATAAAGTTCCAGATATCATCTGCATAACCTCTATAGAACTTTTCACTCCACTCAAAGACACTTCACAGTTCAGGAGACAAAAACACACATAAAACCAGAGGCAGTTTGCAAAACAAAAACAGTTCTTTGAGGCAGTTTACTCATTCATGTTCTGAAGGCAGAATACAGAGATTACACAGCAAAAAATAAGATGATAAAATTAATAAATGTTTGA
>JACM01015867.1:0-14069 GCA_000787095.1 Periophthalmodon schlosseri | reverse complement strand
GGGCACGTTTGATTCGTCCACAGGGACTCACAGCGGTACTTAAACCTGAAGGTGTGCTTGATTCGTCCACTGGGACACGTTGCAGCAGACAGGTTTACAGCCGGATGGAGCCTCGGAGCAAAGCACATCAGCGGGCCCGTTTATTTTAAGAGCGAGACGAGAGACGGAGCAGCCGGGCGGAGATAAGACACAGCAGTGTGCTTCAGATCAATGAGCTGAAAGTGAGAGGCATCTGTGTGTGAGGGATTCAAGACGACAAGGGGTATTAAAGAGGGGTATTTACATCTATGGGGTATTAAAGAGGGGGTATTTACCTCTACGGGGTATTAAAGAGGGGGTATTTACTTCTATGGAGTATTAAAGAGGGTTATTTACTTCTATGGGGTATTAAAGAGGGGGTATTTACTGTAACACATAACATATTTAAATCACCATGTTTCCTTTTATTGTTTTTAATTCTATATTCGCCAAAACAACGTATTAACATGTATTATAAGTTTCACTTTCGTTCGCTCTGAGTCCCCCCTCCCTTTGCTCTCTGTGCTAAGTCACTCCCCCTTCAGAGCACTATCACAACACAATTAGCTGCATCCCACTAATGAAACTACTGCGTATTACATCAGGTTTGTCAGGTTGCTGTGTACAGTTTTGTATCATGTTTTTGTGTATTTATGGAGAATTGTCATGTGGGAGCATGGGTGACGTAGACTTGTGGGTGAAGCCTCGTAAAGGCTCATACTGCTAACATGCTTGGATGACATCTAAACCTCTTCATGTTTTTGATTTGGAACAGTGTTAGAACATGGGAGAACACCTCCTCCTTAATAACAGAAACAGGATCATTGACTTCCTGTTAAATCTACATATCTGACTTTCTGCTGCTCTGATTGGCCGATTGAGGCACCTGTCGTGATCGCTGACCTGTGATTCGTCCGTTGGCCTCCATGGGCGGCTGCCAGCTGATGAGGATGGCCCGTGGTCGACCCTCTCGTCCAATCACAGTCAGGTCTTTGGGGGCAGAGCTCGGAGCTGTCAATCACAGAGAAACACACAGAAAAAAACATGAAATATGGAAAATCAAAATGTCAGCTATGTTGTTTTATCATCACATGAAACAGAGAGACCTACAGCCCCATGATCATGTTTTAAAGGGGCACTAGGGAACTTTTCTGGTGGAGGGTCTGCCTCCTGCTTGTCTCCTTAGAATGTTCCACTGTACTGCATTATACTCACCCAGGTGCTGTGCACCTTCAACTACCTCCTTCCCTCCGCATTCACCCCACCTTTCATGTGTCACAACTCAAATATGTTCTCTCCAGTGACGCACCTTGCACCTCCACCTCCAACCCAGCTCTCCACGACCGGTACGAACACCTCAGCCTCCGACCCAGTTTTCTATGACCGGTTCGAAGACGTCAGCCTTCGACCCAGCTCCCTACTACCTGCTCCGTCAACCAACATTCATATTCACTTGTTTGTAATAAACTTTGTTAAACGTTTACCCCGAGTCTGTATCTTTGATCCCCCAGACGTTACGACAGTCTGTCACACTGAGAGCTCGCCCCCTGGTGGGCGTGTTATTAATATTCATGTGGAGATGATTGACAGCTCTAATATCCAACAGAATTAAACTGAAGTGTGTATTTCTCTTACAGTGTTTTTAAAATACTCGGGATGAAGTGTCTGTCGTCCTGGAGCTCAAATGTGTGACAAACAAAACACAGAGCCTCACTGACAGGAGCAGACCCTGTCCTCACTGATAGGAGCAGACCCTGTGACAGGAGCAGACTCTGTGACAGGAGTTACTCTGTAACTTTGAGGAAGCTCTTACACATAGAACACAGGTGAAGTGTTCTGCCCAAAGACACAATAGAAGTTCAGACTCGTCTGGATTTAACATCAAACCAGTGATTTTTAATGATTCATTTTTAATATAATGTGAAACGACTGAAACCCTCCAGACGGAGCCTGGTCCTGGTCCTGGTCCGGGGGACTGAGGTGGAGGGTTTTGGATGAGGCTTCCCTTCTGACACTACACTATGAGGTGAAGTGTTTTGCCAAGAGACACAGCAGCAGGTTTGATCCGGTGACCTTTTGGCTGGAGGGCGAGTGCTTAGACACAAGGCCACTGTGTGAAAATGAATGAGGGGAGTGTCTGAGTTTGATTGTTTGGGATGGCAGGGCACCAGAGTGGAGTCTGTGTGGGAATTCCACCAGCGCCCCCCTGTGGAGCTCGCTCTCAGTCTGGAGTTTGTCCGCTGACCACGTTCGAGGAGAATGTTAATGAATTCAACTGGACCCAAAGGAGAAGCGGAGAAGCAGGGGCCGAGTGAAGTAAACACAAGACACGACATTTAAAGACGACAACAGCAGACAGGTGTGAGACAGGGGCAAGACAGGTGCAAGACAGGTGCAGACAAGAGGCATGTCCAACAGGCAGGTCCCAGAGCGAGGGCGGCAGGTGCAGACAAGACAGAGAGGGAGGGAGAGAGGGAGGGAGAGGGAGGGAGGAAGAGGGGTAGGAACATTTTGAGTGAAATTTTCCACCTGCTGGACATTTGGACAGTGTCATTACCTGATTTGTGTTGTTCACACTGAGCATGCCCAGAACCTTTGGCACTGAAGTTGCCATAGTAACAGTACTCTGGACAAAGCTCATGTTTGTGACCACAGCCACAGAACACGGGACAAACACTATTACAACTGTTAAAGCGCTTAAAACACAGGTGAAATAAAAAAGGTGCCAAGCCTGTGAGCGGGTGAAGCTTAGAGAATGGGGGCGGGGTTTATACAGCATGGGCAGGGCTTGACACCTGTGGGCGAGGCTTAACACCTATGGGCGAGGCTTGACACCTCTGGGCGGGGCATGTGCTTACCTGCTTCGTAGGTGGTGGCATGCGCCGTCATGCTCCAGGTGCTGGACTTCCTGCCTTTAGTGACCATCACTGAAAACTCATACATGGAGTTTGGCTTCAGCCCCGTGACGACGTGAGAGAGAGACGTGGTGTCTGCAGACTGAGAGAACGGTCAGAACTAAACCAGGATTAGACAGGACTAGACCAGGACTAAACCAGGACTAAACCAGGACTAAACCAGGACTAGATCAGAACTAGACCAGGACTAAATCAGAACTAAACCAGGACTAAACCAGAACTGAACCAGGACTAAACCAGGTCTAAACCAGGACTGAACCAGGACTTTGGTTTCTCAGATTTCCAGATATAGTCTCTGGTTGCAGATTAGCCGCTGTAACTGCTAGCCTCCCTTGGTCCACTTCTTCTATGGTCTAAAGTCCCACCTTGTACTTGCCGCTGGACGAGTGGCTGCTCTTCCATTTGACTGAGTAGTAGCGGACCTCGGAGGACTTCTGGCTCTTGCTGACCGAGTTGTCGGCCCAGGAGACGCGCACGGAGTCAGGCCCCAGCGCCACGGCCTGCACCCCCACCGGAGGAATCATGGGAAACGTAGTGCTGTCTGGGACGGCAGTGGGGTATTTATCAAAGAGGAAGAGGTCGTCCTCCGAGGGGTCAGGAGGGTCTAAGGAGGAGGGGAGCGGGAGGAGGTGTGTGTGGAGGGGAGGAGGGAGGGTACAGGTAAAAAGCGGAAGAAGCAGAGGACAAAAGGAGGAAGAGAAAGACGAAGAGAAAGTTAGAAACAGAACCAACCAGAAACATGTAAACACAGTGAAGCCTAAGGAGGTCTGAGGAGAAGCAGGTCTGAGGAGGAGCAGGTCTAAGGAGCAGGTCTGAAGAGAGCAGGTCTGAAGAGGAGCAGGTCTGAAGAGGAGCATGTCTGAGGAGCAGGTCTGAAGAGGAGCAGGTCTGAAGAGGAGCATGTCTGAGGAGCAGGTCTGAAGAGGAGCAGGTCTGAGGAGGAGCAGGTCTGAGGAGCAGGTCTGAAGACAAGCAGGTCTGAGGAGAAGGTCTGAAGAGGAGCAGGTCTTAAGAGGAGCAGGTCTGATGAGTAGGTCTTAATAGGAGGTCTGGAGAGGAGCAGGTCTGAGGAACAGGTCTGAAGAGAAGCAGGTTTGAGGAGCAAGTCTGAGGCGGGATGGCCGATATGGAGATACTACTCGATTGTGAGCTCATCCAGCCTGATGTGTGTTTTTACAGGTTCATGTCAGTCTCTCCTCACTTCTAGGACCAGACTGGTTGAGTCTGGTCTGAGTCTGGGCCTCACTTCCTCCGTCACGTCTCAAGAACCAAACGTGATCGTCCAGTCAGATTTGTTTATTTTGGTGAATCATGTGAATTGAAGGAGCTCATTGGTCACCATCATTTACAAACAAAACCACATTTCTCTCTCCTCAGATGAGCAAAGTTTAGAGCTTCTCTCTTTGATCCTATTGGCCTCAGCTCTGAATGACAGGTGGATTTAACCAATCACAGTGAAGAGTGAACTTTTAGAGGAAGAAGATGACTTTAGCTACATCTACAAGAAGACTACAAGAACCAGGACTAAACCAGAACTAAACCAGGACTATACCAGGACTAAACCAGAACTAAACCAGGACTGAACCAGGACTGAACCAGGATGGAACCAGGACCAAACTAGGACTAAACCAGGACTAAACCAGGACCAAACCAGAACTAAACCAGTACTGAACCAGTACTGAACCAGTACTGAACCAGGACTAAACCAGGTCTAAACCAGGACTGTGAATGTGATATAATTTGCCATATTGTCCGCCCCTCGTCTGAAGAACATCAGATCTACAGAGGCTGGAGGTCTGAGGAGGATCTAGAAACCTTCAGAACAAACATCTGAGGAGGAACAGAGAAGCCACAAGGAGTATCCAGAAGGATTAGAGCAGGTGGACTGTCAAAAATATTGAAAATCAGACACGAATTGAAACTAAAACTAATATCGAAACTGGATACTCGGAATCGGTATCGAGTATTGAGTATTGAGTATCGAGTATCGAGTCTACTCCTTAGTTTGGAAATGGAGTTTGAAGTTCTAGTATCGGGACAGCACTGGTTCATTCTACAGTGAAAATGAAGAAGGTGCAGTACCTGAGAGTGACCTGGTGACAGCGCTCTCGTACAGTGGCACTCCCTCTCCTGCGTTATTAAAGGCCTTCAGCGAGATGACGTAATGTGAACTGGGCTCTGCGAAAAGAGAAAAAGAGGTCAGAGGTCAGAGGTCAAACGCACAATGTCCTCATGACACGGAGGACAACCACTCTGCCACAGTCAGACAGGGAGAACACGCAAACTCCACTCAGAGAGATCATTTCTGTGTGGAGTTTGCGTGTTCTCTCTGTGTCTGTGTGGAGTTTGTGTGTTCTCTCTGTGTCTGTGTGGAGTTTGCTTGTTCTCTCTGTGTCTGTGGAGGCTCCTCCTCTTTGGTCTGGACTCACCACAAAATGAGATTCTCCATTTCAGATGATTGAATGAAGACTAAATAAATCTGTTCTCCCTGTGCCTCTACTTCCTGTCTCCTCTCTATGTCTCCTCTTTCCTCCCTGTTTCAGTCCTTGTCTCCTTGTTTCCTTCTCTCCTCGTTTCCTTGTCTCCTTGTTTCATTCCCTCCTCGTTTCCTTGTCTCCTTGTCTGTTTAGTGGTATATCTCTTACACAAACACGTCTCCTTGTTTCCATCCCTCCTCGTTTCCTTACCTCCTTGTCTCCTTGTCTCCTTGTCTCCTCGTTTCCTTGTCTGTTTAGCGGTACATCTCTTACACAAACATGTCACCCCATTTTCTTCTCTCCTCATCTCCTTGGCTCTTCGTCTCCTCGTTTCCTTCCCTCCTTGTCTCCTTGTTTCCTTGTTTGTTTAGCGGTACATCTCTTACACAAACACGTCTCCTTGCCTCCTCGTTTCCTTTCCTCCTTGTCTCCACATTTCCTCGTTTCCTCGTCTGTTTAGCGGTACATCTCTTACACAAACACCTCTCCTCGTCTCCTTGTCTCCTCGTCTCCTTGTTTCCTTCCCTTCTTGTCTTCTCGTCTCCTCATTTCCTCATCTCCTTCCTTCCTTGTCTCCTCGTTTCCTCGTCTATTTAGCGGTACATCTCTTACACAAACACGTCTCCTAGTCTCCTCATCTGCTTGTCTCCTCGTCTCCTTGTCTCCTCGTCTCCTTAGCGGTACATCTCTTACACAAACACGTCTCCTAGTCTCCTCATCTGCTTGTCTCCTCGTCTCCTTGTCTCCTCGTCTCCTTAGCGGTACATCTCTTACACAAACACGTCTCGTTGTCTCCTCATCTCCTTCCCTCCTCGTTTCCTTGTCTCCTTAGTAGTACATCTCTTACACAAACATGTCTCCTTGTCTCCTTCCCTCCTCGTTTCCTCGTCTCCTTAGCAGTACATCTCTTACACAAACACATCTCCTCATCTCCTTCTCTCCTCGTTTCCTCGTCTCCTTGTCTCCTCGTCTCCTTAGCGGTACATCTCTTACACAAACACGTCTCCTAGTCTCCTCATCTGCTTGTCTCCTCGTTTTCTCGTCTCCTCATCTCCTTAGTGGTACATCTCTTACACAAACACATCTCCTCATCTCCTTCTCTCCTCGTTTCCTCGTCTCCTTGTCTCCTCGTCTCCTTAGCGGTACATCTCTTACACAAACACGTCTCCTTGTCTCCTCGTCTCCTCGTCTCCCTGTTTCCTCATTTCCTCGTCTCCTTAGCAGTACATCTCTTACACAAACACGTCTTGTGCCTCTCATACATTTTAAAGTGTTTCTTTAATAATTGAGGACGTTCCCTGGTTTGTCGTTAGAATCTCATGTGCTTCAAATCAAACATGTTTAATTATTCATCGTTTCTGTCACGGCGGTAAACACGGCGAGATGTGGCGAAGATGCCGCGGCTCCAGGAACCCAAACATCTGTTGGTGTCACCACAGCTATGAACCTCCTACAGATCTGAGCCAGGATCCTGGTCAGGACCATAGGCTGTTTATGTAAATGAACTTAGCTAACCCACTAGCCGCTGTGTTCCAAACAGGAAGTGAGCACAGGCGCTAAGCATGAACTTCAAGCTAATCCAAAAATCCCAAGTATTTCAAAAGATGTTTGTAGAGTCTAAACTACAGGGTTAGCAGCTTTTACACAGAATAAAACACATGAAGACACACGGAGAGCATCTGACACACAGGGATGGCATCTGACACACATGACCCCCACTTAAACCCATAACCTTTGACCCCTCATAAGTTAAAGCCACGCCCACAAACACAGTGAGCACAGGGGCGTGTCTTACCCAGGTTTTCGATGGCGTAGTATCGCTGTTTACTGTCCACTCGCACTGTCTCGGCGTAGGGGCTGCCCACGCCATAGCCGATGATGTAACCGCGGACGAGCACGGCGGGCGAGAGGGGCGGAGTCCAGGACATGATGATGCTGTTGGGGAGGGGCCTGACGTGGAGCGAGGACGGCTGGTCCGGTACAGTGGACTCTGTGGAGGAGACACATGGATTTACTCACAAACAAACTCAGAACACGAGCCTGAAGATTAAAGAGGAGATGCTTTACTGTGGGGCATTAAAGAAGAGGTACTTTACTATGGTATTAAAGAAGAGGTACTTTACTGTGGTGTGTTAAAGAGGAGGTACTTTACTGTGAGCTATTAAAGAGGAGGTACTTTACTGTGGGGTTTTAAAGAGGAGGTACTTTACTGTGGGGTATTAAAGAGGAGGCCCTTTACTGTGGTATTGAAGAGGAGGTACTTTACTGTGGCATTAAAGAGGAGGTACGTTACTGTGGGGTATTAAAGAGGAGGTACTTTACTGTGGTATTAAAGAGGAGGTACTTTACTGTGGGGCATTAAAGTACCTCCTCGTGCTTTACTGTGGTATTAAAGAGGAGGTGCTTGGGTAAAGATCTGAAAAGTCAGTTTGCAGAACAGGTCTGATTTAAAAACATGTTCTTGATTAAACAGAGCCTAAAGGGGCCCCCTGTGACTCATCCCAGTAGCGCTAACAGCCGCTAACCACATCACCCCAAGGGCCCCCAACCCGCCCCTAACCACAGCTAACAGCAGCTAACAGCAGCTAACAGCAGCTAACAGCAGCTAACACGACAGCTAACCCGATTAGCGTGCTGTTTGTCCCTGGCTGTGTCCCTCCGGCCTGTACCATCTCGTTAGCGTCCTCCCGGGCAGCGCATCATTTCATTTGTGCAAGTGAGAATCTATTGTAACCGAGTTAGCGCTGGGAGAGGGTTAGTGCTGGGAGAGGGTTAGCGCTGGGAAACGGTTAGCGCTAGGAGGAAGGGTTAGTGATGGGACGGGGGGTTAGCACTAGGAGAGGGTTAATGCTGGGAGAGGGTTAGCGCTGGGAGAGGGTTAGCGCTGGGAGAAGGTTAGCGCTAAGAGATGGTTAGCGCTAGGAGGAGGGGTTAGCGTGGGGACAGGGGGGTTAACATGGGGACAGGGGGGTTAGCGCTGGGAGAGGGTTAGCGATAGGAGGGGGGGGGTTAGTGCGGGAAGGAGTTGGCGCTCATAGGACAAGGCTAAAATCTTACAAAGCTAACTTTTAGGCACTTTGAGAATTTAAAATGTTTAAATGTTGTTGTGAAAATAGAGAAGAATCCTACAGAACCCGACCTTTGTAAACCTGGATGCCCTGTCAGAACAAGGGCTGTTTGAATCCCCTGCAGTACCTGGAGCGGCCACAAATTGAGCTCTCCGGGACAGAGGGGGCGTGTCTTATCCAGTTCTTATTATAGATCCAAGCTGCCGACATGACGTAACTGTCCCAGGTCTTCCTCTGTCAGTCGTGTGTCAGCTGATTGGTGGGCCTCTCTTTTCCTGACAGCTGATTGGCTGTAGGGTCTCTCTTCCTGAAGTTCATCCAGAGATCTGTTAGAATGGTCTCTCCTTGTTTCCTTGCTTCCTCTCTACTTGTCTCCTTATTTCCTTATGTCCTTCTCTTCTTGTTTCCTTGTCTCCTTGTTTCCTCGTCTCCTTATTTCCTTATGTCCTTGTCTCCTTGTGCCCTTGCTTTCTCTCACCTTGTTTCCTAATTTCCTTATCTCTTTGTCTCCTTGTGTCCTTGCTTCCTCGTCTCCTCGTCTCCTTATCTCCTCTCTTCTTGTTTTCTTGTCTTCTCTCTTCTTGTTTCCTTGCTTCCTTATCTCTTCGTCTCCTTGTCCTCGTCCTCCTCATTTCCTTGTCTCCTCGTCTCCTTGTCTCCCTGTCTCCTTGTGTCCTTGCTTCCTCATTTCTTCGTTTCCTTGTGTCCTTGCTTCCTCATTTCCTTGTCTCCTTGTTTCCTTGCTTCCTTGCTTCCTCATTTACTCATCTCCTTGTGTCCTTGCTTCCTCGTCTCCTCGTCTCCTTGTGTCTTTGCTTCCTCTTCTCCTCATCTCCTTGTCTCCTTGTCTCCTTGTCTCCTTGCGTCCTTGCTTCTTCATCTCCTCGTCTCCTCATCTCCTCGTCTCCTCATCTCCTGGTCTCCTGGTCTCCTGGTCTCCTGGTCTCCTTGTGTCCTTGCTTCCTTGTCTCGTCCCTGAAGCAGCTGTTTTGTGTCATCGGTTAAACATTAAATATTCATGTTTTTGTCTTTGGAGCCATTTACACGTGTTGCTCTCATCCATCACTCCTCCTCCTTTTTCCTCTCTCTCCCCTCCTCCTCCTCCTCCATCTCCATCTCTCCCCCTCTCTCTCTCCTTTCTCATCCCACCTTCTCTGTTTTTTACCCTTCAGTTCTTCTCATTTTCATCACACTAAACCAGCTGCATGTTTTGTGTTTTGTGTTTTTTCAGATATAATTGTTTTTTCCGGTTTAAAATTTTACTCTGGAATATTTCGGCATTAGGTTTTGTTGGTTTCATGCCGTGGGACCCATGCAAACTAAACATCCTTGACCTGCGACTTCGGCCGCTCTGCACATACTCAGACCGGTTGTTCGTGGGTCTGATGTGAGCTTCTTTTGGACAGATCCATAAAATAGAACATGTTTTATTGTCCAGAGTAAATTTGAATAAAAATAATAAAATATGTGTTTATCTGCATCTCACCGTCCAGGTCGGTCTCGGGCGTCTCCGTGGTGACCCACTCACTGAACGGACCTGAACCGTTAACCGTCATGGCTGCCACCTGGAAACTGTACTGACTCCCTTTGTCCAGACCTGAGAGAGCAAAGGAGCGTTTGGTCAGTGACACAAAGTAACACAGTTTGGTTGTACAGAGCAGTTTAAACTCTCAAAGACGCTAAAGCAGAAGAGGTCTGAAAGAGGTCAGGAAGAGGTCAGGAAGAGGTCAGAAAGAGGTCAGGAAGATGTCAGAAAGAGGTCAAAAAGAGGTCAAAAAGAGGTCAGATACAGAAGAGACGTAAACTAATCTGTGACCCCCGTGGATCATTATGTCATATTTAAAATCACAATATTCATCTAAAATGACTTAATAAAAGAAACAGTCTGCTGACTTCTGCGGTGCCCAATGGGAGCTGACATCGTTGTAAATGTCATCACAACAAAACGCCGCATGCTGTCGGCGCCCCCTATGGATAGCTGCACATCACACTAGTGAGCAGCACATTTTTTTCTGCTCTGGCTCTGGCTCTCCCCTGACTCTGGCTCTCCTGTGGCTCTGACTCTCTTCTGGCTCTGGCTCTCCTCTGACTCTGACTCTCCTCTGACTCTGGCTCTCCTCTGGCTTCGGCTCTGGCTCTCCTCTGACTCCGGCTCTGGCTCTCCTTTGACTCTGGCTCTGGCTCTCCTGTGGCTCTGACTCTCTGGCTCTGGCTCTCCTCTGACTCTTGCTCTCCTCTGACTCTGGCTCTCCTCTGACTCTAGCTCTGGCTCTCCTCTGACTCTGGCTCTCCTCTCTCTCTGGCTCTCCTCTGGCTCTGGCTATGGCTTTCCTCTGACTCCAGCTCTGGCTCTCCTGTGGCTCCTGTGGCTCTCTCAGACTCTTTGATATTGAACCTTTTGTTCAGTTTTTCTCATTTCCTCGTCTGAGTTTTATCTGCTGCATATCTCCACCTCTGCTTCCTCCCTCCCCCCTCCCTCTGTCCTCCCTCTCTCCTCCCTCTCTACTCCTCTGCTCCGTCTCTACTCCCTCCCTCCCCCCTCTCTCCTCCCTCTCTCCTCTATCCCATCTGTCCTCTCTCACCTTCTCCCCATCTCGCCCCCCCAGCACTACCTCTCTCCCTCTCTCCCTCTCCTTCTCTCCCTCTCTCCTTCTCTCCCTCTCACCCTCTCCCTCTCTCTTCTTCTCTCCCTCTCTTCCTCTCTCTCCTTCTCTCTCTAAACCGATCATTCTGTATTTACGAAGTGCTTTTCATATAAAGATTGCAATACAAAGTCTTTCACCCCCCCTCCTCTCCCCTCCTCTCCTCTCCCCTCCTCTCCTCTCCTCTGTTTTCTTTCTCTCATCATCACCTCTCTTCTCTCCCTCTCCGCTTCTTTCCTCCTCTCTCCTTCTCTCCCCTCCTCTTCTTTCCCCTCCTCTCGTCTTCTCTCCACTCCTCTCCTCTCCCCTCCTCTCTTCTCCTCTGTTTTCTTTCTCTCATCATCACCTCTCTTCTCTCCCTCTCCTGTCTCTGCCCCCCCCTCTCCTCTCCTTTGTCCTCTCTCCGTTCATCTTTTCTCTCTTCTTCCGTCTCTTCTCTCCTCCCTCTCTCCTCTCTCTCTTCATCTCTCCTCTCGCTCTCTCTCTCTCCTTCCCTCTCTTCTCTCTTCATCCATCTGTCCTGTCTCCTCCTTCTCTCCTCCCTCTCTCTGCATCTCTCCTTTCTCCCCCTTCTCTCCTCTCTCTCCTCATCCATCTCTCCTGTCTCCTCTCTCTCCCCTCTTCATCCATCTCTCCTCCTCTCCTCTCTCTTTCCATCCATCTCTCTCTCTCTCTCTCTCTCTCTCCTCCTCTCTCTCATTCTCTCCAATCTCCTCTCTCTCCCCTCTTCATCCATCTCTCCTCCTCTCCTCTCTCTGCATCTCTCATCTCTTTCCCCTCTTCATCATGCTCTCCTCTCTTTCTCTCCTCTCTCTCTTTCTCCATCCATCTCTCTTTCTCTCTGCTGAATGCCTTTTCCGCCTGAGCGGACATGAGTATTAACGCCTGTTCCTGCCGTTGCTGTGGAGACCAGGAGGGGGATGCAGTCGCCGTGGAGACCGAGGAGGATGCGGTCGTCGTGGAAACGGGAGCATCATCGTCGGGAGGAAGCAGACGGAGCCGCGGGCGCCAGTTTAACCCCGTGACCTCCCTCCTCTCCCTCTCTCCCCCCCGCTCTCCCCCCGCTCTCCCTCGCTCCAAAACATATTTATCTAATACAGAAGTAAACACCCCGGGACTGGACCAGGACTAAACCGGGACTAAACAGGGACAAAGCCGGGACTGGACCGGGACTAAACTGGGACTAAACCAGGTCTGAACTAGGACTAAACCAGGACTGGACCGGGACTGGACCGGGACTAAACCGGGACTGGACCAGGACTGAACCAGGACTGGACCAGGTCTGAACCGAGACTAAACCAGGACTAAACCGGAACTAAACCGGAACTAAACCAGGACTGGACCAGGACTGAATCAGGACTAAACCGGGACTGGACTAGGACTAAACCGGGACTGGACTGGGTCTAAACCGGGACTGAACCGGGACTGGACCAGGACTGAACCAGGTCTAAACCAGGACTGGACCAGGTCTGAACCAGGACTAAAACGGGACTGGACCGGGATAAACCAAGACTGGACCAGGACTAAACCGGAACTAAACCGGAACTAAACCGGGACTGGACTAGGACTAAACCGGGACTGAACCGGGATTGGACCAGGACTAAAATGGGACTGGACTGGGACTAAACCGTGTCTAAACCGTGTCTAAACCAGGTCTAAAACGGGACTGGATAGGGACTGGACCAGAACTAAACCGGGACTAAACCAGGTTTAAAACGGGACTGGACCGGGACTAAACAGGACTAAACTGGGTCTAAACCAGGACTGGACCGAGACTAAACCAGGTCTAAACCAGGACTAAACAAGGACTAATCCAGGACTGGACCGGGACTAAACCGGGTCTAAACCAGGTCTAAACCAGGACTAAACCGGGACTAAACCGAGTCTAAACCAGGTCAAAACCGGGTCTAAACCGGGTCTAAACCGGGTCTAAACTGGGTCTAAACCTGGTCTAAACTGGGTCTAAACTTAAACCAGGACTGGACAGCAACACTGTCAATCAAACCTGTTGCTAACACTAACAGGAGAGACCTCAGAGAAAGAAGGCGTCTGATTTGTCTGTTATTAATGTTCATATCTCGATTTACAGACACTAGTGACATAAAAACCCCAGGATCATGTAGAGGGTTAATACGAACATTTAAGACCAAAATGACGAGTCTGACAGCAGCAGTTACAGAGAGAGGGGACACAGTTTTTACACAGAAACTGAACTGGAGCCGGAAGTTCACACATGATCACTTCCTGTTTGGATCGCGGTGGCTAGCAGGTTAGCTACATCCATTGTGTGTGGATGACAGCAGGAGGTGTCTGGGGAGGGGGAGGTGTCTGGGGAGAGGGAGATGTCTGGGGAAGGGGAGGATGTACCGCTGAACAAGTGCCAGTAGTTGTGTGCCTCCACAGCCTCCTGATCTCCGCGCTCTCCTCGCTCTCCTCGGGGTCCTCGGGTGCTCTTCCTCAGTCGGACCTTAAACCCTGAGATGAGTCCGTTCTGGTCGGAGCGCGGCGGTGGCAGCCATGACACTTTTATGCTCTGAAAGACGAGACGAGGAAGAAGGAGACATCACTGAGGAGAGTGTCTTTAAAGCTACAATATGTAACTTTTATGGTATCTTCAAATCAAAATCACATTAACAACCCTCAGGACAAAAGTGCCCCTTCTCTGTGTCCTGCAGTATCACAGCAGCCTCCAGGGGGCGCCAGGCGAGCTCTGGACACACAAAGCCTGTCCTAAGCCCCACCCTCGTGATGAGGCGGACACTCTCTGTGGAACGTCTTCTGCCATATTTGTTGTAAAGTCTGTAGCATTTCAGAGCTAGCTGATTAGCATAGCTAGCTCCATGCATGGTTGCCATGGATACAGCAAAAACAAACTTCTCAAATCAAACAAACCAATGATCCTGAACCTCTGTCCTTTGCACTGCACACGCCGCACACGCCGCACACGCC
>KN483413.1:16599-33740 GCA_000787095.1 Periophthalmodon schlosseri | reverse complement strand
CCCCCCCCCTCCCCCTCCCCCCCCTCTCCCTCCCTCTCTGCGCTCTGTGTGTACCACTGTCTGTGCTCTTCAGACTTCAGATCAATATTGTCTCCAGCCCGGCTCCAGTCGATATGTGTCACCGCGTCTCTCCTCTCATTCAAATGTGTGGTCTGCTCTGCGTGCGTTTACAAGCAGCAATCACACACCAAGCCACAAAGTCAAAGCGACTCCTCTCAGGACACGCTCAAAAGTCCCATCACCAATGTGG
Source organism: Periophthalmodon schlosseri (assembly GCA_000787095.1). Classification (NCBI taxonomy): domain Eukaryota; kingdom Metazoa; phylum Chordata; class Actinopteri; order Gobiiformes; family Gobiidae; genus Periophthalmodon; species Periophthalmodon schlosseri. The sequence goes on along the minus strand of KN483413.1, from coordinate 33,490 downwards.
CCCGGACCAAAACATGTCAATGGAGGTTTGGCTACTCTGTCAAAACAAGGACTGTCAAAGGGATAGAACTACAGTCACCTAGAATTTTAAGCTGTTGCTAGGTTGTTTTTGTTTTGGTTATCCCCATTCATTGTTATTTAACACCAGTGGTGGAACATAACGAAGTAAAAGTAGGAAAGTACTGTACTCAACTATAGCAAAAGAAAAACTGTAGACAAACTGTAAACAATAGGCGTGTTAGTTTCAGTGTAGTTAGTTCCTCCTTTCAGAGGCAGTATCCTGCAGTAATCTGACCAGAACTGAAGAAGCCGTTTGGATGAGTGCCAAAACATATTCACTTTAAAACTTTTGTCCAGAATAGATTTTTTTCTTTTGCTATCTGTCATACTTGGATGACTGAGGGATTACACAGACATGTACAATACACATTTAGGTATCTGTACTTTACTTAAGTAGATTTTAAAGTGGATAATTTTTACTTTGAAAGCAGGTATCTGTACTTTTTATTCAATTACATTTTTAACTGGACTGAAAAGTAAAGTATTTTTATCATTGTCTGAGAGCTGCTGAAAAGACTGAGGGTTTATTTTTAACACATTTGTAGTTTGAGCAAACAAAAATATACAAATAAAAACAGCTAGAATAAAAAGATTGTTTCTGTAGAACAAAATCCAGCACACATCTGTATCAAAAGCACTACATTTGAAGCTTTATTAGATCTCAAAATACGCAAAATACTTTTACTTTTTACTCTTTAAGTACATTTTTAAATGGGTACTTTAATACTTTTTCATGTGATACTTTTACTTTTACTTGAGTATTTTTTTGCTCTGGTATCTGTACTTTTACTTAAGTAACAAAGTTGAGCACTTTTTTCACCACTGCTAAATACCGGTAAAAGTATAACCCCCAGCAGAGAGCAGTAAGTGTTACATAAATGCTGTAATGTCAGATGTAAATTATAAACATAAGATAATGAGGTGGGAGTAGGTTTTGCTCCGAAATATCCAAAATTTTGAATGTGATAATTTCTAATAGTGACTAGACACAATAACTCATTGTATTACAACAAACATCTGCATTTTAACCATATTCCTCTGACCTGCCCCCTACCTGTATCAGGCAAGGCAAGTTTATTTGTATAGCACAATTCATACACAAAGTAATTCAAAGTGCTTTACATAATAAGAAAGACATTAAAATAACAAACAAATCAAAACATAAATAATCACTGTAATTTGCATTAAAAGAGAAGAGTTCAGAATAATGCAGTCATATGCACAGCTAAACAGAACTGTTTGGAGCCTGGATTTAAACATTGTCAAAGTAGAGGCCTGTCTCACATCTTCAGGAAGATTGTTCCAGGTTTTAGCTGCAGAAAATTGAAACACTGATTCCCCATGTCCTGACTCTGGGCACTAAATAATATTGGGCTAACACTCGCTATGAAGCCATTGGATACTGAGTAATTTCAATTCTGTTGTAATGCTCAGTTCTTGAACAGCAGGAGATTAGGAATATGCAATCAAAAATCAAGATAAATAACTATTAAAAACATAGGGAAATTAGTAGCCAGGGCTGTTTCGTAGCACTATAGGGGCCCTAGGCAAGAGACAACATTTGGGCCCAACATAAAATGTGTGTAAATCCCACCTAAAACCAGTGCTGGAAAAAGTTTTCAATTTTGTTACTTAAGTAAACATACAGATACCGGAGCAAAAACATAAAACTAACAGTATCACATGAAAAAAAAAAAAACTTAAGTAAAACTATTATCCCTTTAAAAATGTACTTAAAGCATAAAAAGTAAAAGTATTGTTTGAGATCTAATAAAGCTTCAAATGTACAAATTTTGTGCTGAATTTTGTTCAACAGAAACAATTGAATTAATATATTTTTCTAGCTGTAAAATGCACTTAAGTAACGTACAGGTACCTACAGTGTTTACTTAAGTACAGTACCTTACTACTTTTACTTCGTTTTCTTCCAGCACTGGTTATGATAGTTCTTATTTTGCATAGAGCTGTAGCTAAATATCGTGTAACCACTCAGCACCTTCAAGCTGTGTTAAAGCTTTATTCATTCTTGTAATTCACTGTGGCCTTTCATCAATTTGAGCTCGTCACCATTTATCTCCCCAAATCATTTCTTTCATCCCAACTTTAATGAGCCATTTCGAGCGGCACATTTTTGGCATTTGCCCAGTTTCCAGATGGACGATCCGTCACTGCTGTCCCGAACTAAGTGGCTTAATGCAACACTTGGGATTTGGACGTTCCCTCACTGTACGCCAGGCCACACAAATATTTACTTATCTTCCACAACTAAAGCTGTTAGCAACACCGTGAACTCAAGAGTATGTAGTCCAAAATGAAACAACACATAACTATAACTGTGTGTGTCTTTTTAAAGGGCCACCTCACACTTTGCATGTAAATAACATATACAGATACTTACAAAATATTGAAAAAAAATTAATAAATACATATTGTTGCATTTAATGTTTTTTTTCTCTCTGTTTTGTAACGCACATGCAGCCAGATCTGGAATGAGTTGCTTCCCATTTTGAACATTATTACAACATCTATATATAAAAACACTACTTCTAAAATGATTATATGAATTGGTCGACATTAAGCCCTCTGACATAGTGAGTATTTATCTGAGTATTGAAACAAGTGATAGTATTGCAAAAAAAATCGTTCCTACCCACTTTTGAACACATTTGTAACTTGTTTTAAGTTGAATTCCCTGTTTCTTATATTTGTTTTTGAGCAGTGCAGTATTGTGCTGTGTCCTTTCCATCCTCCTCTGTCTGTGCTCTGATAGTGGTATTACCCTGATTGGCCCTCTCACCTCTGGCTCTCAGCTCTCCCTCGTCACGCACCCTCTGGACCTTCAGTCACACTCATGTGTCCACACGCAATGGGACTCTGGGACCACAAGTCGCTCCCGTTACAACGCTGACAGCCCACTGTTTATGTGCATTTATCTGATATCATTGGACAGAGGTCATTTGAAGGACAAGTGGATGAGGAGTTTAGAGCCAGCAATATATTACTCATCTCATTTGAATTAAATATGAAACATTTTTATATTTATTTTGTCCTAATGAGCTTTGAGAGAGTCCACATTACATAATGACACAAAGATGACTCCATCTGTGATCCTCTTTTCCTCATTTCTACAAACATCTTACAAACATCTGCTTGTCTCAATGAAAGTTTTGCCAAGAATGTTCCATGATATTGCCTTAAACATATCCATCTTAAATCCATTTCAGGTGTTTTCTAACACAAAAATATTGGGGAAACATGCACTCTTACTTTGAACAAGCTCGCCTTTCCCTGTTAGATTGGCATAGTGATGCCATCTGCTGAATTGTCTCCATAAGTTTAATGCCATATTGTGGAACACTCCAAGCAGTAATATCTCTAGGGAGACAAGCAGGTGGCAGACCTTTCACAAGTCTCTCTCTCTCTCTTTTCTCTCTTTAAAAAAAAAAAAAAATCTATTTTTGATCTACCACTCCACTCTCCCATCTGTCTTTTCTTTTAATATACTTGTCAGTGTGTGACTTCATGCCATTAAAAAAATTGCATGCTATATTTTGCTTCAGTGTGAACATAATACCATATATACCTCATTTTATTTAATAGTCCATTTAATCTCCCAAATCCAAGTCCATGAAACACATTATCATGGCGTGAGATGCCCATAATATAAGTCCCATTGTTAAACATGTTGACGACCAGTATCTGGAAGTGTGAATCCTCAGGCCTGGAGGCGATGCTTTCAACACCGAATCAATGTTTCTGCACTTAGAAGCAAATTGAAAGTGTTTTTCCAAAGCTCGCTTTTTTCATACCTACCTGAAGGGGTCAGCGAGGGGACAGTCAGGGATGATCAAAGACATTTGGACATATTTTTCAGTTTTTACAATATAGTCACGCTCCACACGTCATTATCCTGTTGACTTACTAATGCATGCTCCCAATTACTCATCTTACACCTGCACTGCTTTCTCCAGAGACTGCTGCACTCTGTCGTACTTCGTAAATACACAAAAATCTAATTGTTTGAAAATTCTTGGTGCAAATTTTGCATGAGTCATTTTCTTGTTTCAGTAAATTACACAATACTGCCAGAAGCCAAAATGAAATTTGGCCATGTCTCTTGAAGCAAAAATAACTGATAAACACAGCAAAGAATTATGCGAGCAAATCTTGCAACAACAACAAAATGATCCTTTCCAAAATCGAAATCAGAATTTTGAATGAGTCATTTTGTTGACTCAAGTATTTACATTTTTACAAGATTGATTTTCTTATTTTGTGGTTTGGTAAATTAGATAATACTGAAACAAAAATAAAACAAAATAACAAACAAAGAAAAAAACAGCATGGGGCAATACCAGATGGCTGATTTCACTTAGAAATACAAAAGACGAAAACATCTTCAAATTGTAGTAAAGTAAAACAAGGAAATTTATAAATGAAATGAAAATACGAGGTGACAGTTGCTCAGTTGGTTGGAGTGTTTAGCCACTGATCCGAAGGTTGGCAGTTCAAATCCTGCTCTTGACATAAAACATCACTGATAGAGTGCTCAGATCAACTGACCCACAGGTTAGCGGTGCAATTCCAGCTCCCACAGATGAATGCTGCCGTTGTGTCCTTGGGCAAGACACTTAACTCACCTTGTCCCCAGTGTCTGTGTGGAAAAAAGGTGGAAAAGCACTATGGAAAAAAAGCGGCCAAAATATGGGACATTAAAATAGAGAATACAAGTAGCCCAGTAAGCGCCAGTAAAAAAAATAAATAAAAAATCACATTTTAAATTTTATCTTCACATCTCCCTTCCTGTTATTTTTTCACTTCACAGCTCACCCCTCTTCCTCGCTCTTTCTCTCTTCCCTTCAACTTCAACATGCTTTAGCTACACACACACACACACACACACACACACACACACACACACACACACACACACACACACACACACACACACACACACACACTACACTAACACTCACTCATGGTTTATTTTTATTTATTTGTTTATATGTCTTTTTTGTCTTTGTCTTTGACCTACAATCTTGTATTTAAAAATGCTTAACGTGTATGTCTGTCTGTCTTTAAATAAATGCATAAATACATAAATAAAAGACAGAAAAAGAAAAAAAGAGAAATGGAGAAAAAAAAATCATGTGTAATTTGGACACACAATTTTCACTCTCTACCTCTTTCACAATGGCCCAAATCCTTTTATCCCCTAATGCTTTGGCTGCACCACTTTCTCCACATCTGTATTCTACCCATCCATATTCTCACACGTTTACAGCATCTCTCCATACAGGCCTGCTTCTTTAGTGTTGCTCTTTTGTCCCTCCACTCTTTGTTTGGCCTGTGCCTGTTCCCCATACGGGCCGCTTTTGTGCTCAGACACTTTTAAAGCTCTGAGATACGGCCCTGTAAAAACTCCTTCACTGACAACACCGCACATTTAATCCTTAATTCGACTGAACGTTAATTATGTGTAATATAAGAGGTCCAGCGGAGTGTATGACTTTTTGATTTCAGGAAGTAGCTACTGTGTTTTGGTTTTTATGGCAATTTAAAAAGTCAAATTAAAGTTAATGTTACGCCAGCGATACTTTTCTCATTTTCAGTGGCACGTGGTCTGCTCAGGGTAAGAAAGAACTCAAGAACGCATTCTGCAACTTAAACCTTTCCCATCATTCTTTAATACAGAAGCACCTGTAAGTATGAAGCAGTTCAGCACCACGGACAGCGGCAGGCCAGACGAGCACTTCACATTCAAAAGGTCTAAAAAGAGTAGCAAAATCCAGAAAAATACAAACAAAAAACAAACAAATAACTACATAGGTCCATTTAAAACATTAAAAACAGGTGCAGGTGTGAGTATAAATGTTTATCACCAGATTATTAAAGTGCATTAGTGGCACCAAAGTATCCACTTTTGCATGTCCTTGAAATGTATTCCATTTCTGGGAAGCAAAATAACCAAAATCTTATTTCAGTTTTTAGACTTATACAGTCATGAGATGTTGTATTAAAAGTTCCCGTATCAAAGTTCAACAAACAAATGAGATATTCAGGCAGTCTATCAAGTAGTCTCTTATAAATACATTTTATACACTGTTGTTCTCTTTGACAGACAGCGATGGCCAACACTTTTTCATAGAGTGAACAGTGATGGGTTTTAAATTCATCTCCTGTTATGAAACCAAATAGTCAAAACGTTTTTATAAAAAATCATGGTGAAGGTATTTCAAATAGACATTACACAATTTAGTCAATTCCTCAAAATAAACAAAATTATGACAGCCAATATTCTGCTATGCTAGCATATATTATGAAAAGTCTCTGGACAAAATATAATAAGTATAAATATAAGTATAAGTATAAGTAAAAGTAAAATTAGAAATTCACTTGGGGCAATGGCTGTATCACTTCTCAACATCATAATATACAGAATAATACCATGCCTCATAAACAATTTTCAGCTTTTCTGTCACTCCTGTACTTTTAACTTACTCCTTTTAACATAGTGACTCAATTGTTTTCATGTATTTATTTATTTTTTGTGAAATCCCCAAATATAAGCTGCAGTGTAACATTGTGCACTTGTATTGGAAGCTGTTCTTCAGTGTAAGCGCAGACTCATCAGCTTAGAGCTTTCGTGCTAGCCTCGTGTTAGCCTCGTGCTAGCCTTGTGTTAGCGCTGTCTGCCAGTGGAGCAGGGGTCGCGCATGTGTTTCTTTGTGAATCCCGCGTTCACATTTTCATCCCCGAAAACACAACAATTGAGCGTTTTATCCTTCCAGTTTTGCCTGAAAAGTTCTCAGTCTCCTTGTCAGCACTTCTCCTCTGTCCTTTATGTCCATCCGTATTTGAATAATGAAACTCAGTCATGTGTTTGAAAGTGGGAGGGACCCGTGAAAGCTCCCTGGATAATTTAATCAAGCTTTAAAATGTAAATATATCATAAAACAATACTGAGCTCCGCTGGTTTTATTGGATCCAGTCTTGAATACTTGATGAGGCTGTTAATTTTGACTTATGGCTCACTTCAGTATATGATCACAGACAGCAGCAGCCTGGTACATAGAGAAAGGTAACTTACCATACATTACATTTTGAAAAATAAGTACAGTAGTAAGGCCATTGTAACCACTGACAACTGAAGGAAATTATGTTTCCATCCATCATCACCCATTCACACACACTCATTCGTACACCAGTGTACGCAGACACTGGGTGCCCAACGACACAACGGCAGCATTCATCTGTGGGAGCTGGAATCGCACCGCCCAACCAATGATGTTTATGTTGCGAGCAGGATTTGAACTGCCAACCTTCTGAACGGTGCATAAATGCTGTACCAACTATCTCACCTCAATATCTTCAATATTACATTACTGTGTAGGTGAAAGTTCCTCATATATCGGGCCATTTTTTTATATAGATTTTTTGAAGCTATAAGTGGTAAAAGTGTGTTATAATTTTATCAGTCCACATTGGACCATGATGAGTTTGCATCAGGTAAGAGAGAGAGAGAGAGATAGAGAGAGAGAGAGAGAGACAGAGAGAGAAAGAGCTAGAGACAGAGACAGAGAGAGAGAGAGAGAGAGAGAGAGAGAAAGAGCTAGAGGGAGAGAAAAAGAGCTAGAGAGAAAGAGCTAGAGAGAGAGTGAGAAAGAGAGAGAGTGAGAGAGACAAAAGACAGAGAGAGAAGAGTAATACAGAGAAAGTGAGAGAGAGAGAAAGATAGAGAGACAGACAGAGAGAGAGAGAAAGAGAGAAGAGTAAGAGAGAGAAACAGAGAGAGACAGAAAAGAGACAGAGAGCGACACAGAGAGAGAGAAAGAGACAGACAGAGAGAAAAGAGAGAAGAGAGAGAAAGAGAGAAAGAGGTAAGAGTAAGAGAGAAAGCGAGAGAGAGAAAGAGACAGAAAGAGAGAAGAGAGAGAAAGAGAGAGACAGACAGAGAGAGAGAGAGAGAGAGCTTACTTGTTTGCTGTTTTTCCTGCCAACTTTTGAAGGTAGCTGGGGTAAAAAACAACTTCGCTTAGCTCACTTTTCATTCCGGAATGTGGGAAATACACTTTTTATACTGGGAATTAGGATGTAGTACTCTGAAGGCAACGCTTTAGCAGGTTGGTGATAGTTTTATTCCTTGTTTATTGTTTATACAGATAAGCCTAAAGGTGCTGAAATTGCTGTAGAAATGTACCAGTTCTCCCAGAAAGACTCTAAAATAAACAAGGGATTAGTTAGTTGGATACATTGCGTATTTGGCTGGTAGTTATGACATTATTGGTGTATAATCCTCTTTGATGGACAGATAGTAATTTGCACAAAGACATAATGGCACCTGTAAATGGCATGTCCCTGGTGATGCTTTAACTCATCCCAGCTCAGCAGAGGGAGCGGAGGAGAGTCAGAACCAGGAAACCGAGCCAGGGCTGTGGAGCTCTGAGTGTTAGCCAAAGTCTACCCCTCTTTCCCCGCTTCCCTCTCTCCCTCCCTCTGTCATCTCCTCCCATCGTGCGCTGAGCTGCATGGGAACACGTCGATGAACCGTGGGGGTCCAATGGGGGAGCAATTTGGAAAGGCATCTGCAGAGAGGCCATTAATTGATTTTATGTAATGCTCACTGCGATGGTATTTTCTAGTGTAGATATCCTATGAGAGCGAAGAATTGCAGTGGCAGAAAGTTAAAGTTGGTTTGAGTACGGTTGGATTTTGTCTTCCTGATAAAAACTCACAAAAGCCACATCCTCGAGCCAATACATCTATTGAAACGTGCTAAAATGATCATTCTTTTACAATCACTGTCCCAAGTTCTCGTTTTGCAAGTCACGAAAACCCCCAAGAGTTCAGTTTTGGCAGAATTGGTGGAAAACTCCTCAGAATTCAAATCCTCACCTTACAGCTGTACCTTCGGCAACTGCTGTAGCCCTGAAGGGACAACTCTAGGAACAAATGTTGTAGTTTGCACAAAAGAAATTCTCTGACTGAACCAAAAGTTAGCACATTTAAAACAATGTACTTCTCCATAATCAAAAATGTGCATCCAAGAGACACAAAATATAAAGCAATGTTCATTATTATACTTCACCTCACTGCTTCTTCTACACAAGATTAAAACAGATGCCCTCCCTGTCATAAACTCTTCCATTTATTCAAACTTAGCTGGCACAAACTTGAGAAATGGAAGTCTTACCCATGCTCACACAATTCAAGGCAACAATTTAAGGTAGAGGTACACTTTATTGTCCCCGTAGATAAATTTGTCCTCTGCATTTGACCCATCTTTGAATGCTACTGGGGCATTCAGTCAGGAGCTGTGGGACCCATCTTCAGATCTTGAGCTAGTCTTAGTCAGGACTAACTTAGCTGAAGGATTTTTAGCTATGGTGTCCGTTTTGGGTTTGGAAACCGACACAGACACGAAGGGGGAGGAATAAGCAAACTCCTCAGCTGAAACATTTTTCTGTCCTGCAGGTTGCACAAGTTTCAGAATGTCATCTAGTTTCACATTTGAACTTCAGCTCCAGTCGGATAGATCGGTGATGTCATCTGCTTTGGTTTGGGCTGACATTTACATTACATTCGGCCAAGGTTTGGAGAAGGTGACCGTTTTGCTGAGTCCTGCTCCGGTGATGAATCTGCTGCAGGTGAACTTTCACACAAGAACGTGCCTGCAGTCGCCCCCCGGAGGATAAAGCCACACACACAGCCCGGGATTACTGTTCATCTTAACTAATTATCCACTGCTAATGAATGTGTAGCTAAGGCAATCAACGTGGCCACACCTGTCTAATTACATACAAGTCAAAGTGAAGAGGGCTGGATGCAGGGAGAGGTGAGTGATGAAAGTCTGTGGACTGAGCTTGTGCTGACAGGCTGCTAATTACATTAAAGAGGAAGTTGTTCATTAATTAGTGTAGCATGGTTGAGTGGCGTTGGATTTTCATTGGTTTTTTGAAAATGACTAACGAGGTGCATATTGCAATATTATAAGTTTTGTAAGTATTATTCAATGAGATTAATTTAATGCATTGGTGCGTATTTATAGGTCACCTGTGGTCAAACAGTATTGTGCAAACACTAGTGAGTAAATAGTAAAGTATATACATTTTATTCATACAATTCCATTTGACTGACTGACTTTGAATCTATATGTATATATCTATACTCATGACTGCACAGTGCAGTACTGACGACTTCATTTCACTAATATATAATTTTACTCAGTGGTGAAAGATGTACTCAATTTATAGATACAGAGGCAAATATTTACTCAAGTAAAAGTATCACATAAAAAAATCGCCTTAAGAAAAAGTATTAAAGTACCCATTTAAAAATGTACTTTTATAGTAAAAAGTAAAAGTATTTCTCACAGATTTTGTTGTTAATTTGTGTTAAATGTTGTGATATTGATGGAAAAGTTATAAATATTTTTGTCAACAGCAGCAATATGAATCAGCTTCTTAATTTTTCTTATGAATTTTGTGTATTTACTTTTGTTCAAAGCCGAAGCTTGAACTTTCGTCAGAATATTGCCACAAACATGGCAAAAATAACCCCTCCAGTCATATCAAAAGTACTTTTTACTTTTCATTCCAGTTAAAAAATGTAGTGGAGTAGAAAGTACAGATACCTGCTCTGAAATGTTTGAAGTAAAAGTAAAAAGTGCCCACTGTAAAATGTACTTTAGTAAAATACAGATACCAAAAATTATATTTAAATACAGTACTTTACTGCTTGTACTTTGTTACCTTCCACCACTAGTTTTACTGAATGTACATTTGTGTTTCATTTTTTAAATTTAAGACGTCTTCTAAAACCTAAATAGTTTTTGACATATACTGTACATAAGTAACTCTCATGTGGCATAAACTCCATTACCACTGCATCTGTAACTTTCTCTACCCTACTGCACTCTGGGACATTGTTCTCCTCCTACATGCAAACCTTTAAATAGCTGCTCTTTACTTCACAAACCCAAAGCCCCAAAGGCATAAATAGGTTTGTCCATCACAGACAGTATCCAGGGGCCCACTCCTCAGGTGTGGCTCCCAGTGGAACCAGTGGCATATTGAGAGGGTCTGTGAGGAGCGGAGAGACAGAGGCCTGCGTTTGGATGTAAAGGAGGAGAGGGAAGTCATCTCACGGAGCTCTGCTGGTCCCTCAGTGCGGTGTGCGGCAGGTCAGTGTCCAGATGGGGACTCCATTCAAGAGCCTTTGATTCAGCTCAACTGGCACAGTGACAACATGGACTATAGCAGCCTAGACGAGAAAGACCAAGGCACATTACTGTATGTGTGAAGCAGCTGTGGGATGTGTTTAAGCGTATACGGCTTTTTGTATGTTTTGTTGTTAGCCTCTTTGGGGCTGGTAAATAGTCTGAAGCATATAGGTTAAAGCAATCATTAATTATTATGCAAAATCGACTTTTCAGAGCTTTGCAGTTGTTTCCCCTTCTCATTCACACTCTCAAAGTTGTATTTGGAGTGATTCATGTATGTTTTTCATGTATATTTTCACACCGGCGTACGGCCTCTGCTCTGTACTTATTTCGTTCTCTAATTTTGTTTTCTTAATCAGTGATATGCGCAGGATTCGGCAGCACCGCATAATCATTTTGGCACAAATGAAAAGAATCCGCAACTCGCTGGTGTGATCTGCAGCTGAGGGGCCGACAGCTCCACAGCTCTTTGGTGTGATGACGTTTACACCGATATCAGCTCCCATTGGGCATTGAAGTTTTCTAACACGGAATTCAGCAGACTTTTTTCTTTTTTTTGTCATTTTAGATGAATATTGCGATTTAAAATGTCTAAATTACAACGTAATGATCCACGGGTGTTGCAGATTATAGCTATAGGGCAGCCACAAGCACAATATGTCACGTCACACACAAAACTTGGCTGGTTGGTTTTCTGCTGTCACTTTTCCCCTTCAACCCATCTTTCAGCAGCTTTGTCCGAGATTGTGGCTTTGCAGAGAACAAATAGCCCAGAAGAACGAGTCAAACATGGGATTTACAATGTTTTATTGTGTTTTTCTTGATAAAAAGGAAAAGAAAAGGTTGTGTCACTTCTCCACAGATCTGACATGTAACTCGGTCTGATGGCACGACTGTCTCCATGAAGATACATAAGATACTGTGGCGACGTTTCAGGGAATAACATCTCCATGGACACATAGCACTCTTAACATTATATTTAGAAATGATTTTAAATGATTAACTTCTTTAGCTCAAAGTTTGCTTAGACACACTGGCGGCGTTCAGTGGTCATTCCCTTGGCTTACTGTGCAAATATGGCTCCCTCCACCACACACAGTCCTCTCTCTGTCATCCCCCTCTCTCTCTCTCCCTCCCTCTCTATCAGCGTGTCTAGTGTGTGTTTGTTTGGCATTGTTTTGATCGTCCGTGCGTGTGTGTTTGGGCTGAGCTGGCTGGATGCGGGGGTTGGCCAGTGCGGAGCTGATGGCGTGCCAAGTGCTCCCCGCGGGCCGCTGCTGCTCCTCGTGCTGGGCCCTGCGCCGCTCTGTGCAGCCACCGTGAACGCAGAGCCGACAGAGAGCTGCGGGGGAGGGGGGGCGACGATGGCTCCTCACACGCGCACACACGCACACACACATATTCACGCATTCACACACACACGCACACACACATACAGGCAGTTCTACAGGCTTACAACACGCCGGACTTGTCCCATCCCCCCGCAGGACAATAGGTTTGAAAGCAAAGTTGACATGAGGACAACAGTTACTACATAAGATGAGCTGTTACATCATTGTCAACACAGAATTCTGTTCACTTTTGGGCACGGTTTCAGGCATTTCAGGCATCAAATTTGAACAGAAAGCATGCTCTAACCTACAGAATCACAAACGATACATTTAAAAAAAAATATATATATATACACCTACATGTTCTTTTGTTTTTTAAAACACCTGAATATCACATTTTTTTGAGTTGTTATTAATGAACATGCATGATTTTTAGTTGCATTACAAGTTCTAGTCCATAATTATATTTTTAATTTCATAATTAGAAACACCAAATGTTAATATTGCTCATATGTGCAAAGAGTGTCATGTACTTATATGTATCCTGTGATATGTACATTTGATCTAGTATTTGCTTCACTGCAGTTCTGGTTAGATGCTAAACAGATTTCATTGCATTTAATTAATCTTTATTTATACAGGAGAGTCCAATGAGAGCACTCAGTCTCTCCTTCTCATGAGTGCCCTGTTTAAAATACAGAAAAATACAAACCAAACAAACAAAACAGATAAGTACATAAGTCTGTTTAAAACAGGTGCAGGTGTGAGAATAAATGTTTATCACCAAATCATTAAAGTGCATTAGTGGCACCAATGTATCCACTTTTGTATGTCCTTGAAATGTATTCCATTTTTGAGAAGCAAAATAACCAAAAGCTTTTTTCCCATTTCAGTTGTGGCGTTTTTAGATGTTAATTTTTTTAGATGTTTTTCAATGTCATGAGATCTTGCATTAAAAGTTCCTGTATTCAACAAGCCAGTGAGATATTCATGCAGTTTATGAAGTAGTCCGTTATAAATACATTTTATACAGTGTTGTTCTCTTCTGACAGATAGCGATGGCCAACCTGCTGACACAGTACAAGTATAATGACAATAAACAAATAAATAAATCTAAAAAGCCCACTTATGTCAGATGTTTAAAGCAAATATAAACAGTAGGTGCAAGGAGGTTAAAACAGTCAGACAGGAGGGCTAGAGGCGAGATGGAGAAAACACACACACAAGTGAAGGCAGTTATTTATGGTGATCGAAAATAGTGAATTTGATTAAAAATAATGAAATGCATAATTGCTTTGGTGAACTGCACAAAACAGAATGTCTACAAAGATCAAGGGCAGCTGGTTAATAGATGTTTTGATCATATTTATTTTCTTATAGACTCAAAGTTGTTAATCAAAGCTGTCACGGCTTTGGTTGTTCTTTGAAAAACACAAGATCATTTCATTAATATTCTGTGCTCAACCCTCTCCTCGTATCTACAAAAGCCTTGAACTTTTTGACCTCACTACGGAGCTTCAAACTTCATTATGTTAAATAATATTATGCTTTATGGAGGAGTTTCCCATCTGACTTGAACCAAAAACCTCTATCTGTCCTATAGATTGCTTTACTATTCATTAACATTTAGTCTAATTACTAGCCCCATTAAAGCATTGAATTAGCAGCAAATTCCTCCAACCTCCCGTGTCTGCGCCCTAATCGTTAAATAAATCGTGCGTACCCGGGTTTGATGTGATTACTATAGAGGCGCCAAGTACTCCGGCCCCCCGAAATGTCACTCCGACTAAAACAAGCCCGCAGTCCAAGAGACTGTTTACTTTCACATGGTATATATTTAAACAGAGGTGGTTAATGTTGCAGTCAAATATCACAGGGCTATTATAGTTTTTTTTCCAGATGTAGAAGGTTGAGATTGTTTAAATGCATAAGGAATGACAGCTGCTGGATAATGAGGACTTCCTGGACAAAAGGGTCACGCCCACAAGATCAGCCAATCACATTGCAGAAGGTTTTACAGTGGATGGAACAGGGATAGCGGTGTGGATGTCCGTGTGCAACAGACAGATTGAGTTTTTAAATTAAAAAACACAAATTTATTTAAAAACCTACTCATATATATACATAAAAATGGCATCTGTTTATTTGTATAGCAATAAAAAATAACCTGTCGTACTATCAAGCTAATTGATACCACTAAAAGTATAAATATCTTAATAATGAGATAATGTACAAGATGGTCCAGAGTTTTTAATTCTTTAAAGAGGGGGAACAATGTATTAACATGTTTTATAAGTTTCAATTTAGTATGACACTCTGAAGCTCCACTCTCTTCGCTCCTGGCACTACGTCACTCCCCCTTCAGAGTGTTATCGCAACACAATCAGCGTGCATCCTGCTAATGAAACTACTGCACATCGCATCAGGTTTGTCAGGTTGCTGTGTACAGAGAATTGTCGCGTGGGAGCGTAGGTGACGTAGGCCTGTGGGCTGAGCATTTCACAGAATCTTACAGCTAAAGAGGGTTTGAATAGGGCCTGGGAGAGATCGCTAAAATACTCCAACATGCATGGATGACATCTAAAACCTCTTCAGGCATTTTGATGAGGGAACACCATTATCACATGGTAAAAAGCTAAAAAAATATTGATTTTTGCATAATACCCCCTCTTTAAAATGGAAGATCTATTTTTTAGGATTCATACTAAAAAAGACAAATAAATAAATGTTTAGTAATTACACAATCAATAAACAAACTAGCTGCCGGGAGCTTTTATGAATGTAAATCCCAGGATTCATTTTCACAAACATTGATCACATTATTGTCTTTATATTACAAGCGCACACATCATGGATTTTATTGTTATTTTACCAGTTTATACACCTATAAACTACGGCTTCCCTCATTACTGACAGTCGCCCTGTGGTGTTTAGCTTTGCAAAGGTCAGGATCAGACTGCTCTTTCATTGGTTAATCCACTCGGGTCATAACCTTGAATAGGTAATTACACATCGACTCCAAGGTTACAACATCTGAGCCTCGTACAAAGACAATTAACATGGGATAAGCATTTCTGACACAGCCCTTATGCACATACACACATGTATACACACACACACAGACACACACACACACGTACACAGGCACACATATATGTAAAGAATGACCTTCACCTTCAATAGCTGATCATAAAGTCATTTAAACTGCATAGAAACAGATACTTTAGTACTGCATTTAAACTACTTAGAAATATTACAATGGAACCAAAAGATCTTAGAGGTGCACAGTAATGCTTAACTTAAACTTAAGTATGTATTGATGATAAAAATGTCCATATTTTGTCTTGAGAGCTCTGTGATCTTCTCATTCCAAGTTGCAAAATTGTAAAATTTGGTTAGCAGATAGAAATATTCGTACATGCAGTAAAAACACTGAGATTAGACTCCCTTTTTCTTCCTTGTACTGCGTTTGGTGGACTGGGACAACGTACTTTGAAAAAAAACATGTACTTTCAAAACTTACAAATTTTAATCACAGTTGAAGAAATTCTATTAAACATTTATACAAAACAAGACAAGATAAGCAAGAATAGAGAGAGCTGAGTTTCAAGTAGCTAACTACAGATTTTATATTATATAACGGTTATATCACTTTAACTCTGTGCTGTTAGAACACATTTGTTACAGTTAGACAGCAATCCCCAGGTCTGCTAATTGTAAGAGCTGATTTAAATTCCTCACAATGCATCTGGAGTTTTATAATATTTGAAAAGTTGAGCTATTTTTTCTGGGTTAGAGGTTGTTTGACAGAGCCGCAGTAGGGGAGCGCGTTAATGCACTGTATCGCTATCCAAAAGACCTGCTCCCATTACGAGCACTCATCTCGGGCAGCTCCCCTCCTCTCTCTCTCTCTGTCTCTACCTCCGCAATTTTTCTACCCATCTCCCCGTGTCTCCAACGTGCGCCTCTTTCCATTTCATGCCTGTTTTCTTCCTCTATTTGCTTGACAAGACAATGGATAATAAGCCTAGCAATAGCAGAGAGACCAGCAAATGAGAGTAATCAAGCTGTCTTGTCCTGGTGGCGTTCAGGTTCACTCATCAAACCCTAATTATCACCCTGGAAAGCAATGTTCCACTTTAATTGTTCTGATGAATGAAATATTACAGAGAGGAGTGGGCCGCAGCCGACCGGAATAACAGCTTTTAGCCATAAAACACAGCGGAGAGTGGAGGGAGAGATGGAGGGACGGACAGGGAGGAAGAGAGGGAACAGGGGTG
>KN483413.1:0-15257 GCA_000787095.1 Periophthalmodon schlosseri | reverse complement strand
TTAGTAGCATAATAATCAGACAAGTGAAGTCCAGTACGGCTCAACGATCCCTCGTGTACGTGACTGTCACCGCGTCAGTGAGAACGACAGTGGCAGACACGCAAATACACTGAAAAATATGAAAGCGAGAAAAAAGTTGGCTAGATAAAGTTATTTCCGCGTGTCACTGGCTGCTTCAATTCTTTCTCCAAAAAACAGATGCAAAAGTCCAATGCACAAGAAGGTTTGCTCTTGTAGTTTGCTGAGAATCTGCAGCACGGAGGCAGCTTTGGACCACTATTACGCACAACACCACCATTCTTAAAACATTTAATTTTGCATAAATTATATATAAATTAGATTACCACCCAAATATTATAGGCTTAAGTGGAGCCAAGTGCCCGTTTAGTGCGAACACGTCTGTGGTACATTCAGCCCGTTATTACATCAAGACCTGCGCTGTTTAACTGCTGCCAATATGGTCTTGGCCTCACTCCCCCTAGAGGACGGCGCGTCCTTCCATCTGCGCAAAATGACAAAATGGGGGCCTTACTGTTATGATAATTATTTTATATAAGAGCAACTGGCAACACTAACTACACTTTCATTAGCCTTAAATAAAGCATGAACAAAGACTAATATTCTATGAAGAATGATGTAGGCTTAGTAACTATACTTAATGAATCCCCTGACCCCTTAATTAAAGTTACTAAAGCTGAATCTTCTTAATAAACTATTTGTTCATTATGATTACAGTTATTTCTTCATGATTAAATTGAGGCTGTAATTAGTGTATTTAATCTTAAAAGAAACATTTTTCCAAATTCTAAAATTCAGATATTGAATCAACTTTATGATACAACCGATATTTGGCTGAGGGTCGTAAATCGTTGGACATGACACCTCCCCATAAAACAGTGTGAAAAATGTCAGGCCAGTTTCATCAATAATGGAGTGAATGGGACAGATCTGCAGGCCTGGCTTTATTGATAGAGCCTCTCTCTTGTGTTTCCCAGTGAGCAGACAGCAGGGGCGGAGTCATGTGGAGCAGACTGACAGTAGTAAAAATATACAACAACTCCTAATGATCCATATGTCTGTGCACAAAACAGCAGGACAGAGAATAGGTCAGTCCAAAACAGATAGAAATAAACGTGTGTTGTGTAGAGGGATATGAATAACAATATAAGTTATTTACAACAGAAGGGCTTAGTGCATTTGATCTATGGTGATGGGAGTTCTAGTACCGGGATGGTGTAATCCTTGTAAAACTGATATACTGTAGTTTACTTGAAACTGGAAAGGCAATACACCATTTTGTTGTATAGACTGAATTTGAATTTGCTGAAAAGTTATTCAAATTGGTTTTGTGCCAAACTCATGGCCAAAAAAAAAGCATAAGGATACAAAAAATGGCAAAAATTACCTATTTTTTAAAAAGCCAAAAAGAAACTAAATTGGCCCATTTGTATCAACTAAGTTTAAGCATTTGAATTCATTTCATTTTTCAAAATTTCCCTTTTTTACCTCAAGCAAGGCAAGCTTTTAAACTTTTCCAAACTCATTTAAATAGGTTTTGTACATTTTATCTTTCCTTGTCTGTGTAAGATTGATGAAGATGCCAGAGCACTGGGCAGATGGACAGATGGAGTGGTACATGCTCTGAATGCATATGTATAGGAATGAAGTGGGGATTAGTCGTTTAAGCACTTCATATCAAACTGCATGAAGACACCAGGCTAATCCTAAAGCAGTGGCATAGCAGAGACTATAAAGGCAAATGAATGAAGTTATTTCAGATATATATCAGTCTGATAGCTTAGTCTTATTCACTTCATTAACTGAGTAGTCTTCATGTAAATTACTGTGATTACTGTGATGAAAAAAAAAAGTAATTGCTAGATCACGTAAAAAAAAAAAAAATACATATATATATACAATGTCTAATAGATTACCACAATCAGGGAAGCAAACATACCTAAAAGATCTTAAAAATACCTAAAAAGACATGAAAAGAAATTTACTTTTTTGGTTACTTTTTTGGAAGACATTAGATTTTTATCACAATTGTCAATGAAATAATGCTGCTAATATTTTCAAACCTACATGTGAGTGAAATAAGGTTTAAAGGCAGGGATATTTTTCCAGCATTGCGTGACTTGTCTCCCAGAACACCTCTGGAGCAGCTGTAACAAGTGCTGTAAAACTACTCTTTACTCTCCATTATTCATCACTTGTGAATTTATAATGGCGTCCACAGAACAGACACAGCCAGACATGCACAGGGATACCACACCGACTTTATTTATAAAGCACTTTCAAAACTTTACAGCTGACCAAAGTCCTGTGCAAAAACACTGAACAGACAAAGATAATCACAATCAAAGTCACAAAACAACTATTAAAAACATACAAAATAATAATTAGACACAAGTTACTCAAAAAATCTACATCTCATTTGCTAAAAGCCATTAAAAAAAGGTGTGTTTTTAGGAGTGATTTAAAAACAGGTAGATACTCAGTCTGTCTAATCTCAAATCACAATGCAAACATTTAAAGATAAATAAAATAATTTTGAAATCAACTCAGAAGTACACTGGAAGCCAATGGAGAAAAGCTAAAATAGGCCAAGTGCATTTTGGCTGACACAGGCATAAACTGCATTACAGTTGCCCAGTCTGGTTGTCACAAACTCGTGTATCACAGTTTCAAAATGTTCTGCACAGAAAGGGCTTAATTTTGGCCTGTTGTCTGAGCTGGAAAAAAGTTTTAGATCAGGGTCCATTTTGATACAAGTTTTACACAACTGTGTTTACCAAAAGAGTCAGAGGAGGAGTTACATGGAGAACTATAAGGCCAAATTCCATAATCTCTGTTTTTTTCTTGACTAATGTGCAGAAAGTTCAATGACATCTGAGATTTTATGCCACTGATAGTCCAAAAGTGATTTAGCAGCCTGTGGATCATGTTTCTTTAATGGTAAGTAGATCTGGCTGACATCGGCATAACAGTGGAATGTGATGCTATGTTCCCTCAGAATGGTGCCCAGAGGGAGCATATAAAGGGAAAAAAAGCAAAGGCCCGAGTACTGATCCCTGGGGAGCCCCATATGACAAGGGGGCCAAGGAGGAAACATAATTACAAAATCCAACACAAAAACATCTATTGGTCAGTAGAAAAAAAAAAAAAGTAATTAAAAAGTCAGGATGGCAGATTCTGAGCTGTGGAGACTCTTAAAACCAGACTGAAATGTTCCTTAAACATTGTGCTCATCTAAGAATTATTAAAAAAAAAAAAAAAAATTCTTCAGTATTTTTGAGAGAAAAGGAAGCTTAGAAATAGGCCTGAAATTTGACTGCACAGATGACTCAAGGCCAGGTTTCTTTAGCAGTTTAAAATTAGCAGGGACAACACAGGTAGAAAAAAAACAAAATAAAAAACTGTTTTTAATATTTTGTGCTGCAGAAGTCAAGGTGTCAAAAACCTCTTTAAACAGACAAGGAGGTAGAGGATCATTGGGAGAGCCTGCAGCCTTCATGTGAGTGAAAAATCTTAGGGTCATGGGGCGGAACCTTAATAAACGCTCTAGAGCTCTCAACCTTATTTACAAAATAAACGCTCTAGAGCTCTCAACCTTATTTACAAAATAAATGCTCTAGAGCTCTCAACCTTATTTACAAAAAATGAAAGAAACTGTTCACACATCCCTGGTGAGGGTTCCAAACATATAGGCTGGGGTAGATTTAAAACAGAGTCAGTGGTCTTAAAAACATTTGTTTAGAAACTGCTGCAATCCCTCCTCCAGGACCTGTCATCCTTGGGGCATTGAAATAAGAGCAACCAGCTGGTAATAGTTCTGAAAGAGCAATGGATTCACTGCCATTTATCCAGGTTTCAGTCATGCACAAGAAATCCAATCCCTGGGATGTGAAGAAGTCTTTGAGAATAAAAGTGTTATTTACCAGAGATATGGTGTTTAGGGCAGCTATTCTAATAGCAACAGGGGCCGTTGAACTAGCAGGAGCACAAGCCGCTAGGCCAAGCGGATTACGATGATCCACTCCTCTGCGGAAAACGCGCGGAGACAGGATGTAGCTGGACTGCACCTGCTCTGAGCCATCCACGGGGACCAGGCAGGGAGCGATGGGATCCAGGGAACGCCATGAAGCAAACCAGCATTTAGCTTAACTAGCTGGCGCTCTTTGTGCAAACGTGGTGCTGGGACACAGACTCCACTTAGGAATGGGGGCCGATAGCTATTTTGCCCATCCTGCTCAAAGTTTATAACATTGGGGGCAGTCGGCCGCAAATCATTTACCAACACAGAATAAACATTTCTGGTGACCCTTGACAGGAACATCACAATTCAGAATAATGCAGAGACAGACAGAGGGCCAAACACACTGGTGTCATCTTGTAGGATATTTATATTCAGCTCCACCTCGGCTGTCCTGAAAAACTACTGACATGACCTCAAACTAACAAACATTTAGGTTTATATCCAAGTATACTTCATATGTGTAAATGTGTAAATATCCATTGCAAAGAAATGGGCTGCATTCATTTTTGATAACCAAATGCAGAAGTTCAAACATCAATAAAAACTGTTTTCCCCTTATGCCATAAAAATGCAAAAAAAGAGAAAAAAAAAGTAAAAAATAAAAAAGTAGTATTTCTTAAAGCGCTGAACCTGATCTTTACTAGTTCAGTGGTCCAAAGTAATTCCTTACTTATCTCATTATTCACCACAATTAATTTATGAGGTTTTTTTTTCACAAATTTTAGAGACCAGAGCAGAATTTTGAGAATCATGGTAATGCTAAAACAGCTGGTATGCTAACCGTACCCTTCCTGATTATCGGATAATAAAACGCTTCATAATTAGAGTCAGACAGTACAAGCAGACATTCACTTCAGGAGCTGCTTATATGATATATCTGTACTGTAGCAAGACGAGTTTTGCTCAAAGACAATAAAAAAATATATAAGGCCCTTTAAAAGAAAAAAAAGGGGGTTGATTCTGTGATATTAAAACTATTCTCTAATAAGTATTTCTTTTTAAATCTTTTTTACAGAGAGTTTGATGTTGCTGAGTGGCACTCAGTGTTGGATAATTTAACGTTCCAATACTGCTGGATTTTCTTTTCATATTACTTATTGAAACTTCACTCTCCAGCTTTATAATAGAATTGTCATTTTATTCACTGTACAAAGATGATATAACTTCCTTTGAACTAAATCCATTTGACCATGTACCACACTCCACTTGCTCCCAATGAAAAATAAATAAATCCGCTCTTTATTAAATTCTAGATAAATATATAAAATAAGTGGAACAGCATTGGAAGGCTGTTTAAACTCTTGGCGATAAATCATTCTTAAATTGCATATCCAGACTATTAAGGCGACAAGGCAGGAAAGTGGCTGGGGTTAACTTCAAACAGCAGGACTGAAGAGGGAGGAGGAGCACAACGTGACATGAATGCCCAAGAAGAGACATCACAGGACCAACCCTTTGTGGAAGAGTGAAACGTTTCCTTCCCTTGTCTCCTTTCCTTCTTTCCTTCCCTTGTTTTCTCTACTTATTTCCTTCCCCTGTCTCCTTTCCTTGTCTCCTCTCCTCAGGCCTGGAGTGACGTCTGTGTTGAAGCTACCTTTGGGTAACGCAGTGCTCTGTAACAGCTGTGTCATAAATGTTATACATGGGATCAAGGCACATAAACTTGAAATGTGTACACAAATAAACAACTGTGTGTTGGCCAGTGTTTTTATGCTAACATTTTACTGTGGGATGCTGTATAGTGTGTCCATTCCCAGCCTAAAATGTTAGCACAAAGACTGTGTTTTGGAGTATTAAAAGGGAAATCAACACATGTTATCAGAGGCCTTTGACATAAGATAATCACAAATTCACTGGAAGACCCTGGTCTCATTATCAAACTGAAGGAAGGCTTTTGGGGTTTGCATCTTCTCCCTGTGCCTCTTTCTTCTTCCTCTCAAGGACATGATAAGATTGGCCCATAGTGGTGCATACTGTCACAGCGGCTCAGGACTAACGCTCCTTATGATCTACTCAGTATCTTTGTACAAGTTGAAAGCATGATTAAACCATGATTTAAGTGGTTCTAAAAGGGCTACCTCAAAGGAGGACTATATTAAGCCAACACTAGAACTGGAGTCTGTAATGCCTCAGTCATCCAGGTAGCATCCGTAGCATAAAAAATGTAATTCTGCCTAGTGGACTAAAGTGCTTCTTCTAAAGCTTCTTCAGTTTTAATGAGGGAATGACTTACAGAACCTTGTCAGAATTGAAGAACATAGGCAAGGTAAGTTTATTTGTATAGCACGATTTGTACACAATGTGCTTTACAGAATAAGAAAGACATTAAAATCACAATATGAACAAATCAAAACACAAATAATCATCATAAAATTAATATTAACATAGAAGAGTGCAGAATAAAAACCTTTCAGTCATATGCATAGCTGAACAGAACTGTTTTGAGCCTGGATTTAAACATTGTCAAAGTAGAGGCCTGTCTCACACCTTCAAAAAGATTGTTCCAGGTTTTAGCTGCAGAAAACTGAAATGCTGATTCCTCATGTTTAGTCCTGACTCTGGGCACCAGCAGGAGGCCGGTCCCTGAAGTGCTCAAATTGTGAGATGGTTCATATGGCGCTAACATGTCGGAGACGTACTTTGGTGGTGGAGTTGCTGCATCTTCAAGACAAAACAACAAAAAAGTAAATGAAAGGTACTACAGTCTATAGTTGTTATTCTCTTTGAGCCGCTACGCTTAAATCAGTTTGCCATTCTTTGCAAGCCTTCAACAAGCCAATAACATACCGTTTAAAATAAAACTTAAAAGTCGTGCTAAAGCATTTGGTAAAAGTGGTGGCTGTGTAGGGCAGCCAGTCCTTGCTGTTATCTGCGCTCCTGCTGAGTGTGCTGCTCGTGTTATCGGCTGCCCTCTCCAGACTGTGATCTACCTGCTCCTTATCAGGCCCTGTCCTCCCAGAGAAGGATCCATGGCCTCGGGCATCTCATGACCCCAAATCCACCTCTGCCTCTGCCTCCTTCAGCCACACTCTGTCAGTCTGTCACACTCGCTGCCTTTCACTCACAGACACATGTCATGCTCCAAATGTCAGAGTCTGTGGGTGGCAGCAGCAATGATGGTTTTACATGGAGAAAGTGGATGGGCTGGTGACAGTATACGGCCCATCTCTCATTTTAGCAACATTATGTACCCATAGGTTTTGGAAATGATGCAAAGTTAAAGGGCCCGAATTACACTATTTTCTGATCTATGTTATAATGTTGTTTCCTAATCACAAACAGACCTAGACTAGTGTTTTGTTTCATTCACACATGTTCAACACACAAACCCTGCATATTTAAGCTGAGTTCTTCTCTCAAACAGAAAACACTCCTGTCCTACCTTGTGATGTCATGTGGTAATACAGGAAGTGCTCCACTGTGTTTACAAACTCCATACACCTTCACTAGAATCATTTGGATAATTTCACCCCTGGAATTGTCAATCTCTACTGAACAAAAGGTAAAAAATAGCTGTTAACTTGAAAACTACTGTTGACCACCCATAACATCATACGGTGGAACCGAGCATTTTGAGCTGTAGATAGACTAATAATAAAGGGTTACTCAAACATGTGCAAATGAAACAAAACACAACTCCGGGTATGTTTTTGATGAGGCTAAAAGGCCACAAGAGTCAATTTTACATAATATAGAACCTCTAAGAATGTAGAAATTAAAAGTCCTTAAAGCTGCCATCTAAGAGTTTATTAGATTTTTTGTTATCAGTAGATGGCAGATGCAAAACCTGTCCCCCTTTCTCCTCACCTGCCCTTTGTCCAGTATCAGAGTGCTGTAACATAGATAGCATCTATGTGAGAATACAACAGGGGCAGGTTGTCCAATCTAATTACAAATGGTAGCTTTAAAATGACGTCTATAAACAGGAAACTGAAACTCATGAATAGCTTTGCTGTGAGTAGAAATTATGGATTGAATGACTTCAAGTTGTTAACACTACTTTCAAGAATGATATGTAATAAACCAACAATTCATTCATTTATAGGGTAAAATAGGGTTTATTTATAGGGTAAAAAATCTTTTAAAAGTGGTGTGAAGATTTGACATTTTCCCATCTTTATTTTTACTGTTTACTGCAATATAATTCAGGGATATTAAACCCAGCAAAAACATTTTGGGTCATGTAAACTAATCAAATCCGTAAATGTGTTTTTTCATCAGGAAATGCTTTCTAAACTAAAAAGTAATTATTGGAAAAAAGAAATATATGTTAAGTTTGGATCTTGCAATTAAAATGAGCTGGACCCAGCAGACAAAGTTTGAACAGATTTCAAGGACAGTATGAACCATATGGTGTTGAATCTGTGCCTCTCATTCCTCTAAATAGAGAGTATGATATAAGTTGTAGGTCATTTGTTTTTCCCTGTATTTTTCCATTTGTAACTCGTGAAAACCCAAACGCCTTTGTCCTGACAGCGACAATATGTTCACACAGCTCCTCATGCTGCGAGCCATGCATTGGTATTCAAGGAGACTCTTATTTGGAGCACAGGGCTTACCGCACATTACAGCCAAGCAATTATTCCTTAACAATCATGAACATGCATATTAGAAATGTCATATTACCAAAACCAAATGCCCCTGCAAAACAATAAGTGCTTCTAAACAAGGCCAGGAAGCTGTGCCAAAGTCAAATGATGTCAGCTGCTTTTGTAAACATGCAGCCTGTACACAATAGTTTAATATGGAAGGATTTAGTGTGTCCTAATGGACTTCTAGGAACCACAGAGATCACCAGTGGCTGCATAACTTAAAAATAGGTTAGGATGTAACCCTTTGCGTACACCCATAACCATAATGCAATCATCTAAATGTCTATTTGATTATAGAGTATACAACATTTGGTGTAATGACAATCAAACAGATTTAAATTTAACAGTAACGTCACAGAAAATAAGTTAAGTAATGGGCAATTTTATACTATTATCAATGCTGTAGTGCACAAATGCAGCAATTTCCATGCAGCCCTGACCCTAAACAACAAGTTTCAGTGTAGTTAGCTTCTCCCTTTAGACAGATATAAGGCAGTGACTTACAGCAGTAACCTACTGGTTTTCTATTTTGGTCAGACAGTCAGGGTGACAATAGCTCAGTTCGTCCTCTGATCTGAAGGTTGGTGGTTTGAAACCCACTCTTGCATAAATATCATTGGTAGAGTGGTCACGCTCCCACAGATGAATACTGTTGTTCTGTCCTTGGGCAAGACACTTAACCAAACTTGCCCCCCAATGTCTGCATATACTAATAATGAAAGGTTACTCAACAAAACACAACTCTGGGTATGTTTTTGATGAGGTAATAGCATAGCATTTTTACATGGCTAAAAGCTCACAAGAGTCAATTTTGCGTAATATTGATTTTTTGCTATTATAGAAATTAACAGCTAAAAATGTATCTACTAAATGGTCAAACGTCCTTAAAGCTACCATCTACGAGTTTATTTGATGTTTTGCTACCAATAGATGTCAGATGCGAAATCTGTTCCCCCTTCTCCTCACCTGGCCTTTGTTGAGGATGAATATTGTTGTTATGTCCTTGGGCAAGACACTCAACCAAACTTACCTCCAGTGTCTGCGTACACTATTGTATGAATGTGTGTGAATGTGTGTGTGGTTCCTTGATGTAAAGCGCTTAGAGTGCCTTGAAGGTGGAAATGCAGTATATATAAATGTGACCATTTACCATTTTTGTCCACTAAAAAGG
The DNA here is from genome assembly GCA_000787095.1 of Periophthalmodon schlosseri. NCBI lineage: Eukaryota > Metazoa > Chordata > Actinopteri > Gobiiformes > Gobiidae > Periophthalmodon > Periophthalmodon schlosseri. Next base: position 5,455 of record KN483413.1, on the reverse strand, counting down.
AGCTTATTGCGTTTTTTAAAAATGAGTTTTGCCTTTACAGCCCAACCCTGTGAGATGGTTGTGCCGCGGCCTTCAAATTAAAACTCGTTACTTGGAGAATTTATAAACACTGAACCGGCACAATACATTTTATAAGCAGGGACAGCTCATTAAAGCGAGTCTGAGGGACAACAGCGGCATGTAAGGATTGATTTTACATAGCATAAACGTCGCTTCGTGTTATACGGACAAAGTTGCTCGTTCATTGGAGCTGACAGGCAAATGAGAGGACACTAAACGGCTGATGACCCCCTATCAGCCCTGAGTCTCCGTGTGTCTGCGGGACGTCAGAGTGGACAGAGTGGTGTGAGTAAATGTGTTGTGACAGCGGCTAATTGACAAGGCCGCGTTCCTTGCCACGGCCGCCAGAGCAGGCCGAGACGCCCGCCGCCCGCTGGTTGCCGTGGCAGTAATTATCAGAGTTAGTGCGGTGACGGTACGGCTAATAAGTGTTGACAGCCACACCCCCACGGTTTGTTTGTTCTAATAGAGCAAACATCAGGCACTCAGCGGAGTGTCCTCGTAAGCGCGTCAGGAAGCAATGCACAATTAACTCTAAAAATGAACTTTTATATGGAAAATAATTCAGGGAAAGTGATTATCGTTTTATGCTAATGGATATATTCTGCTGTTTTGAATGAGGTTCAGATAATCTCAGTGGGAGTTGTTCAAATTTCAATCTTTAATTAACTGTTCATAATTAGTTTCCTGACTGCTATGTCTCAGCAATGCCAATAAAAGGCCTGTCCAGAGATGCCTTGGCCAAATTCACCTTTTCAAAGTATTTATTTTATAGACAGAGAACATGAGCAGAGTCATGTGCAACACAGCCACAATATCACTACTGCCATTTTGAGTATGTTGGTGACGTCATGTCCATGTCCTCTTACATGGTCTGATGTGTCTTTATTTTATTTTTTTAGCAGCAGGTTTGGCAGAGGGACTATTATTGAACTAATGAAATGTTTCTGCTCAATGAATCCTATTGTCTTCAGCCTCACTGCCTTCAGCTCATCACAGTTGGAGTTGAGATTTTTGTGACATTTACAAGTTCTCTCTTTGTCTTCAAGATTAAATATTCTGGGCAATTCCTTTATATTTTAGCAGCTGCTGTGTTCAATTTGGAGTTGAACCATAGACTGTATAAAGAAGTGGACTAAGTGAGTGTGATGTCACCCATAGCGTTCGGCTCCAGTCAAATGAATCTCGTCGAGGCTAGAGCAGTTATAGGGGCGAATTTGGAGCCGAATTTTATATCTGGAGTTCTGACCGCAAGTATCATAGCAACCAAATAGCCAATCAGAGCCAAGGTTGAATCCAGAGCAAGGTTGATGAAGGTAACACCCCTTCCCGCCCGCACCTCTGGTTTAGCACAGAACTGGCACTTAGCAAGGCTGTCAATCAAATCTGTTGCTAATGCTAGTGGGAGTGACCTCATTCGTCTGTTATGTTATGTTCATATCTTGATTTACGGACACGATAGCGAAATAAAAACCTTAGGATCATGTAGAGCGGGTCAATACGAACATTTTAAGACCAAAATGATGAGGCTCACTGCAGCAGTTCCAGAGAGAGGAATGACAATTTTTCAATGTAAAGTGATTTGGAGGCAGAGTCGATGGAATCGGAAGCCCATCTCTTCCTATTTGGAACGCGGCGGCTAGCAGGTTAGCTACGTCTATTTATATATACAGTCCATGAGTTTAACGAGGTTATAAATATAAACTAAATATGATCACATTATGTTTGTATATGCATGTATGTATGTATGTAGGCTTTGGTATTGCTCACAAAAAACAACAACAAACAAACAAACAAAATACTAATAATGTTACAACAATAACCACAGTTGACTTCATGTAAAGACCAATTGCCAGCAAATTGTGATATTTGAACATATTATCATATACCTATACCTATCATATACCTATTTTTTATTGTTTTATTTAGAAAGATAAATATTACCAATATCCAAAGATTTTTTCAAAATAAAGTTGCTTTTTGTGCAAATCACATTTCTTCTGCTCAATGGATCCTATTGTACTGCGCCCTGGCTCGCCCTCTGCTCATCACAGCGGGGGTTTAGAGTTTGTGACATTTTCAAGTTTTCACCCTGCCTCCCAAATTACATTTTCAAAAGAAGCATTTCTGTGAATCTTAATGAGTTTATAATTACTTTTCATGGCTCCTGTCAGTATTTAACTGGTCACAATTGCAACTTGTTGTTATTGTTTACAATAAAGTAAGGGAAGTAAGGGATTGAAAGTACTTTATTATGTTTTGTATTTTTTTTTATTCAAGATAAATTGTTTTCCCTTTGCAACAGGTTAAGGGTTTCTTTTCTAATCTAGTAATAATAATAATAATAATAATAAAGTAAAATAAAAAAAGTAAAAAACAAAACTAAAACAAAAAAACAACAAAAAAACAAAAAACCAAAAACTGCCCAAACACTGTTATGTTTGGACAGTTTTAAATTGCCTATATTTTTGTAGTATTTTTTTCCCCACTTTTAATTCATAGAAGTTAGTCCTATTTTTCCTTATATTTTTTTCTTATTTCTGGTTAGTCATTAGTTGAATTAGTTAGTTTTTTTTTTGTTTTTTTTTTTGCAGTTTTGCTCCTGGTCCTTTTTGTTTCTCCCAGTGCTGCTCCCTGCTGGCACAAATTTGTCAGATCCTTAGCTTTTTGTTAGCCTCTTTTTGTTTGACCTGGTGAGTCCTGTTTTCATTCTTTATGTTGCGTAGGGATAATTTACGGGTTGTTTTTTCATTAGGGTAAGGGCAGTTTTGTGCTAACTAACTAGCAATGATAATAATTGCCCAGAAACCTTCCAAATAAACAGATTAGACACTAACCCTAATCCAAACAAACAAAAAACCTTTTATAGACTATGAAAAAAAAAATCCAAATTCCATAGTCTGTCCAATTTTGTTTGCCTAAGTAACTAGCAATGATAATAATTGCCCAGAAACCTCCCAAATAAACAGATTAGCCAACACGTTTTCGGCTCGCGCTCTTCTCCCCAAACACGCCTCAACAGCAGAAAACAAGAGTGCTCATTTGCTTGATGGTTTTATTGTGACAACTTATCTGGCTCTAATTTGGAAATAATGGATTATATTAGCCACAAATGCTGTCCTTCTTTAATTAGCGGCGGTGGGACCAGGTTTGTCGTTTATGAGATTGGAGTAATTACACTGTATAAATCAATTAAGCCTCTCCGACTGTGTACTCTGTGTTTCTGTTGCGGATTAAATGGTGCCTATGATCAAGACAGAACCTGCCCACTGCAGTGTGAAGAAGAAGGAAATTAAAAAGGAGGAAGAGGAAGTGAGGAGGGAGGACAGAGGAATCAAAACAAGGATACTAGGGCAAGGGCATGCTGGGAGAGTCATTTGCACTTCCAGTCCTCGCTCCCACAAGGGCAAGAGAGAGAGAGCAGAGGAGGGAAAACACGGCATCTATACAAGAGGGTTTTATAGTGAGTATGACACAAAGGTTAATGCTGTGGACGGGAAGATATCGATGTATGTTAAGATGTGTTTGGATACAATAAAAGAGCCATTTCAGTTCAATTCAATTTGATTTTTACAGCACATTTGAAAAATGTACCCAAAGTACTTCAAATAAAAAGTCAACAAAAAAAGGACTTAACCAGGTCTAATCCAGGTCTAATCAAGGCCTAAACCCGTTCTAAAACAGGTCTAAACCAGGTCTAAACCAGGTCTAATCCAGGTCTAAACCATGTCTAAAACAAGTCTAAAAAGGCCCAAACCCAGGTCTAAAACAGGTCTAAACTAGGTCTAATCCAGGTCTAAACCAGGCCTAAACCAGGTCTAATTCAGGTCTAAACCAGGCCTAAACCAGGTCTAATTCAGGTCTAATTCAGGTCTAAACCAGGCCTAAACCAGGTCTAATTCAGGTCTAATTCAGGTCTAAACCAGGCCTAAACCAGGTCTAAAACAAGTATAAAACCAGGTCTAAACCAGGTCTAATCGAGGTCTAAACCAGATCTAAATCGGGTCTAAACCAGGTCTAAAAAGGATATATGTAAATGCTTCAATCCAAATTAAGCCTGGAAAAGTACAACCAGCAGAGACTCTCGTAACCTGTGTCATAATTTGAAAAAGTTCAATGTATTTCACGTTTTCACTAAACTATTATTAATTTAATCTATTGAATCTAATTTTTGAGTTAATTTTAAAAGGTTTGAAATTAGTAGGTCTTTACCAACAAATGAAAATAAATGTGTATGATAAAGCCATAACGTGCATTTTTCCTACTTGCTGTCTGTGATTAATATAATTATAACTTGTTAAGATTAGCACCAAAGCTAAGTCATATACAATATAATATAAAAGCTATTTCAGAGTCAAGTCAAACTAAGTGTTACCAAATACAAAACATCCCAGTCCTCCAAGAATTCTACCCCTCTGTGTTGTGGGCAATACAATAGAATGGATTCATACATACATTCTATCTATTGTGAGTCCATCGTGGCAAGCAATATAATTTCTCAGTCAAATTACAGGCAAAAGTATTATCTCTCAAAGCCTAAAAACGCTTTATCCAAATGAAAAGGCCTCAAGAGGATTCCAGTCTGTCCAAACGTAATAGTGTGAACAAAAGCTGTCAGCCATCAAAAATGAATCCAAAAGCTCGGTATAAACACAGATAATACTTTATTTGTAATATTTGAAGTTGTGATATTACAGTAGATCCAGATGGCTTTTTGTGTTTGTTTTAAAGAAATGAAATTGGCTGCAGAGTAAAGCCAGGACTGCTTTTTCTTCTCAGCCAATGAAAATCCTTCTTAGTTCAGCGACAGGGCCATAAATAAATAATAAAAGGGCTGGGGTTGCGTGACAAGAAGTGATTTAGCCTCTCTCGACTTCTCCGCTGCCGAGGAGGGGCTGGAAATGTCACTGCCGACGACTCTGCCACTGCTGCGTCGGGCTGATGGTCACAGAGTGGTGGTGCAAGGAAGGAAAAAAAATATAATGTGAAGTGGTCTGGTGCGAATCCTGAGGAAGACCAGGTGGAGAGAAGGGGAGAGAGAAGAGAAAATGGGGAGAGGGAGAGAGGAGAGAGAGAAGAGAGAAAAGAGAGAGGAGAAAGGAGGGAGATGAAAGGAGAGAGGGGGAGAGATGGGAGAGAGAAAAGATGCAGGGTGAGCGAGAGGGAGGTGGAAGAGGAGAGAGAGAGAGAGAGGAGAAAGGAGTGAGAGAGGGGAGAGAGGAGGAGAGGGGATAGGGGAGAGGTTTTTAGAGCAGTGTCTGAACACATGACTTTAATAAGAAACTACAGGGCCTGTCCTGAGCTGAGACAAGACAGACAGCGTCCTCTACTGCTGCGAGAACATACAAACTTATGGTATGTTTTCTACTTTGGTAATTATACTCAATGTATATTG
>KN483412.1:32987-48804 GCA_000787095.1 Periophthalmodon schlosseri | reverse complement strand
GCAGAGGTATTCCTTGCAGCATGAGATTTCGCATTGTCATGCATGCAGTTGATTTTGCTACGGAAAGCATGGCTCTTCATTTTGTACCATGGAAGAATGTGGTCAGTAGAAAACTTCATACTTTACAGAGGTCATTTTCACACCTTCAGGGGCCCTAAAGGGGCCGACCAGCTCTCCCCATGATTCTGCCCCAAAACATGACTCCGCCACCTCCTTCTGGACGTCACAGCCTTGTTGCAACATGGTGGCCGTCCACCAACCATCCACCACTCAACAGTGAACAAGACTGTTTGAAAATGAGTCTTCATGTATTTCTGGGCCCAGTGAAGCCATTTTTGCTTGTGAGCATTGGTTAAGGGTGGCCGAATAGAAGGTTTATGCATAACTGCAAGCCTGTGGAGGATCCTACATCTTGATGTTCGCGGGACTCCAGAGGCACCAGCAGCTTACCATACCCGTTTGCTGTTTTGTAATGGCATTTTAGAAGCTTCTCTCTTAATCCGATGTATTTGTCTGACTGAAACCTTTCTCACTGTGCCTTTATCTGCATGAATCTGTGTGTGCTCTGAATCTGCTACAAATCTCTTAATAGTACGATGATCACGCTTAAGTTTTCGTGAAATATCTAAGGTTTTCAAGGTATTCAACTATTTCACACTTTTCGGCACTAGAGAGATCCTTTTTCTTTCCCATATTGGTTGAAAATGGTGGTCTGCTTAATAATGTGGAATGTCCTTCTTAAGTAGTTTTTCCTTTAATTGGACTTACCTAGCAAACTAATTGGCACAGGTGTCTGAGATTGATTTCACTGATTCAAAGATCCCTGAGACACAATACCATCCATGAGTTTCACTGGAAAACAAAAAAATGTATCTTTCTGACACTTGGACACAATTTGCATAATAATTTGGAATGCGGGGTATAGTGCGGGCGGAGAGCTGCTGACCTTGGCGTATTCTGAAGAGGAAGCAGAGACTGAGGACTCGGAGGCGGACTCATCCATTACCCAAGCTGAAGTCACTGAGGTGGTTGGCAAGCTTCTCAGTGGCAAGGCTTCGGGGGTGGATGAGATCCGTCCCAAGTACCTTAAGTCTCTGGATGTTGTGAGGCTGTCTTGGCTGGCACGTCTCTGCAACATTGTGTGGCGGTCTGGAACAGTACCTCTGGACTGACAGACCGGCGTGGTGATCCCTCTGTTTAAGAAGGGGGACCGGAGAGTGTGTTCCAACTACAGGGGAATCACACTCCTCAGCCTCCCCGGTAAGGCCTATTCAAGGGTACTGTAGAGGAGAATCCGACCGATAGTCAGACCTCGGATTCAGGAGGAGCAGTGTGATTTTCCTCTCAATTGTGGAACACTGGACCAGCTCTATACTCTCCATCGGGTGCTCAAGGGTTCATGGGAGTTTGCCCAGCCAGTCCACATGTGCTTTGTGGATCTGGTGAAGGCATTTGGCTGTGTTTCCGCCATGGTGTCCTGTGGGGGGTGCTTCAGGAGTATGGGGTCCGGGCCCTTTGCTAAGGGCTGTCTGGTCCCTGTATGACCGTAGAGGCGCTGTGTTCGCATTGCAGGCAGTAATTCAGACCTGTTCCCAGTGCATGTTGGACTCTGCCAGGGCTGCCCTGTGTCACCGGTTCTGTTCACTGTTTTTATGGACAGAATTTCTAGGCACAGTCAGGGGCCGGAGGGGGTCCAGTTTGGAGAACACACAATCAAATTGTTGTTTGCAGATGATGTCCTGAAGGCTTCCTCGAACCAGGACCTGCAACATGCACTGGAGTGGTTTGCAGAGTGTGAAGCAGCTGGGATGAAAATCAGCTCCTCTAAATCTGAGGCCATGGTTCTCGATCAGAAAAAGGTGGCTTGCCCTCTCCTGTGAGTGGAGAGTCCCTGCCTCAAGTGGAGGAGTTCAAGTATCTCGGGGTCTTGTTCATGAGTGAGGGAAGGTGGAGCGTGAGATTGACAGGCGGATCGGTGCAGCGTCTGCAGTGATGTCGTTGCTGTATCAGACTGTTGTGGTAAAGAAGGAGCCGAGTTGGCGATTTACCGATCAATCTACGGTTCCTACCCTACCCGGAAGAGCTAGAGGAAGTGTGTGTGGAGAGGGAAGTCTGGGCCTCCATGCTCAGACTGCTGCCTCCACGACCCAACCCCGGGTAAAGCGGAAGAAAATGGATGGATGGAAGTGTGGTATGGTGAATGGACTTTAAAAATATGGAGGAGCTTCACTGATTACAACTTGTTATTGCTTTGCCTTGAATGTTCCGCATTACTGTGGCCATACCGGGTTGTCAAAGCTTGACCTTGTCAGATCTCAAAAGCTAGGCAAAACTGGGCCTGGTGAGGTTTGGTGAAGACTGACAGCCTTGCTTTTGTCAGTCTGCCCCAGGGCAGCTATTGCTATAATTGTAGCTTACCACCAATGAATGAATAATGCTCTGTAAAGCACTTTGGGTGTCTTGAAAGGCGCTATATAAATCTAATGGTTAATTAATTAATTATTTTTTTATTTTATTTTAATTAATTTAATTAAACTTATCTATTGCCATTGAGACAAGCAGATGACACCACCAGGCCAAGTTACAGGTTACAGTAAGAATGCATTTTTTTTAAGGTATTTTATATTTTAAAATATTGTTGAACTTTACAAGCAAAGCAATAACCTCTGCAATTGGCGTACTCCTTAGGAGAAAAGTGACATATTATAGCTTTAAATGAACAGAAGATGAAAAACAACCTTTACATTTCTACTCCCTTATATGCGTGAAGAAGGAAATGCTGGAGTCTAAATAGATGGACAGATGAGGCAGACTCACGTCCAGTCAGATAGCTTGTCATCTGCTCCAGCGCTTCATACACAGGGGTCTTTGTCTTATAGTTTAAGTGAGCCCTCTCCAGCAGTTCATAGATGAAGCTGAACACAGGGGACACACAGAAACAGGTGACAGGACTGTGTATTTTGTATCAGTGACATTATACTACACTGACTGTACGTACATGCCAGGTTTAGTGACGCCCTTCCCACTGGGGACTTCATATGAGTCTATGGCAGCTTCCAGGTCGAGCAGGATTTCTGCAGGAGACAAAGCACATGATGAGCGCATCTATAGGCCAACACTGGGATCATACTTGTGAGGACATGCTCACGTTTGACTTTGGCTATGGTGGTGATATCCATCTTCAGCCCTGTTGGAGACCAGACAGAAGCAGAGGGTCAGCGGTGCGTGCAGTGTGTGATGGTGCCTGAGCATATAAAGCCAAGGTAAAGTCTGACCTGTGCTGAGGAAGTCTGCGCTGAAGCTCTCTGAGGGGCCGTCCCCGCGGCTCACCTCTTTGGCTTGCTCCGCCAGCAGCCGGTCCACCGCAGTGATGGCAGAGGCCACGTCATATGGGGTCAGGTCAAAGGATGTGGACTCCTCACATGTCCTCTCCTGTAGGACACAGGAACAGTCCAGTAACGGCCACAATACTTGATTTATTATTGTCAAAGATACGCTATTACAATAGAATTAAAGAAACACTCTGAAAACACATCAGAATTAAGTTTAAGGTACACTTTATAGTCCACGTAGGGAAATTTGTCCTCTGCATTTGACCCATCCTTCAATGCCACTGGGGCACTGCAGGAGCAGTGAGCACTCCTGCGCAGTGCTCCATAATCTTGAGCTAGTCTTCATCAGGAGGACCACCTTCGCTGGAGGATTTGACCTATTGTGCATGTTTTAGGTTGATGGGGGAAACCAGAGGAAACCCACCCAGAGACAGGGAGAACATGCAAACTCTGGACAGAAATGATGAAACCCAGAACCTTCTTGCTGTGAAGCGCGAGTGTTAGCCACTCAGCCACCGTGCTACATGAAACCATACTATTAGATAAAGATGAGGAGAAAAATGCCTCCACTAGTGAAATGTTCCAGAAGTTGACCTGACTGGAAGGAGTATAATAAAATATAGACTTACCACATTATGTGCTTCATCAAAGATGACTACAGCTTTACTAAGCTCAATATTGTGCGCCCTGCGACTCTGAAAAACAAACAAATGTATATGAGTATATTTTTAATATATACTGAGTATATCTTTTAAGCAAAATGCAAACAGTTCAGACAAAAAAAAGATATGAAAAAGAATGGTTTAGCCTGGTCAGAGGCTGCAGAAGGGGAGAAATCATGAATCGGCTTGTTTTAAATGTGCATGCACAGAGTGACTTTTGAAGCAGGGAGCACCCTAGTCTCCCAGTGTCACCCAAACACCAGTCATGGGTGCCACATTCAATAACCAATCTATGTCTCTCACTCCCTCCTCTCTCTCAGCGCAGCGTGGAGAAAGGAGATGCAGACCTCCGTGTGTCAAGTGTAAGATGGAAGTGTGCAGACTGGGAGCAGAGGAGAGACTGAGGGGTGAGCATGGAGGAAACAGGTACTGAGGAAGGGCCAGGAAACTGAGGGGTAACCAGGAAACTGCGGCTCTGCCTGTCTTGGGAAAATAAATTATAAGTATAGTGGTATAGGTGAAGTGTATGTTGAAATATTAAAATAAAATTATATTTTATTATTTTCCACTTTTTATTTTTATTTAGAGAACCACCATTTAAATCCTGTTGTGTGTGAAAGAAGTGGTTGATGGTGTGTACCTTGGGGTCCAGCAGGTAGTTGTAGGGCATGAAGATGAGGTCGGCCTGCTGCTTGAGGGAGCGGGACAGGTAATAGGGGCAGACTCTGAGGAGCACAGACAGGCCTCTCAAAGACTGCACTGCTCTGACATATCACACATGCACTAAACCTACCTCTGCTTGGAGCCATATTTCACCAGGTCTTCCACGTCCAAAATGGAGTTCACCAGGTTGCAGTCAGCGCTTTTTTCTAATATCAATAAGTCAATTTTAAGATCAATTTTCTAAAATAATAATGCAATTGTGTATCGATCTTGCCTGGGATCCACAACATACACTTCTTCAATACTTTACAAAGATGTGACTGAGTCTGGTCACCGGTGAATCTGTTTCAAATGGGCATGATTGACAGGTGGATTAGTCAATCAGGGTCCATATCAGAAATAATAAAGTAACAAAAAAATATCACGGGGGCTGAAAAACATTGTGGATTTCTGCAGAATCAAACTCTGATCATCTCAGGTGAGATACATTTGATTTTATTTGTAAATCATATGTGACCAATGATCTCCTTTGAAGTGTACCTTCCTTTGATCTACATGTGTCACTGAAAAAAATTGATCTGATTGCACAATCATGTTTGACTGGGCTTGAGACACAATGGAGGACATGGGGACCAGACTGATATCAATCTGTATAAAAAATACAGAGATTTTTGGATTTCCCAGGCAAGTATTGATCCACACTAAAAAGACACATTTGAAATTAGACTAATCAAAAGTGTCAGTGATACCTTCAACATTATTATAGTAGACGCAGGACCTGGTAGAAACTTTTGCTCGGCACATGTGAACCTGGAAAGTTGAAAGAAAAAATAAACAATTAAAGTGTGTTAGGGTTAAATACTAGCACTTTTTTTTTTTTTGCTACTACACTGTGCATATGGTGTGTTAATAGTATTGTTTATAGTTCCTAGACAGTTTTTGGTCATTTTAGTGCAAACATTTGCAGCTTTGTGTTCAAAAACACAAACCAGGTGTGTGCTACCTCCAGTGGCCACTCCAATTCCAATTGCTATGTGACATCGCACAGGACTGCCCTGATTAAAGCCAGGTGTTTCAAGGTGATTACAAACACCCAAGCTCAGCAGCTCCATTTTGAAATGTGGGAGGAGTTTAGGCATTTAGTCCCATTTTAAATTAGGGTTTCACAATATTTACAATTCCACAGTTTGTAATCATGGACTTTGAACCTCAGTATAATAATAAATTATATATAATATAATAATATTTTTCTAATTCTAGGCCTGCATAAATTACCATATTGATACTTTACAATGACATCATGCTGGGAGTGTTCTACATGCATCTCTATGGTGGAATGTTCAGCAGTTACCATGGAGACAATGCACACATTAGCAAACACAGTCAAAAAAGTTAAGATAGTATGAAAACTCAAGAAAAAATACAAAATACACTTTCAGGAGCCTGTGATCTATATGAGTGTTGTGAGGGTAATTTTATGTGTGAGAGACTTGTTTTAACATCAGATCAATTTTAAATTAAAATTTTAATTAGTTTAAAGTCTAACAGAGCTTTAGACAGAGCAAAGCCTACAGTTAGGATCACACCCCCAGGAATGTTGACATCAGCTGCAAAGCATCAATAAAGGCTTTGGGGTGGGGCACCTTGACATGGTTGCTCTCTTGACGCATCACTTCTGGGTTGACACACAGCTGCTCTCTGGATCCCAGCACACACACTTTGGGCCTGGGCAGCACAAACAGAGCAGACATTCTTTATCTGGAGACCAGTACGGACAGTAGGCTACGTGTCGTATGCAGACTCGGGCCACTCTGGCACGCAGTGCATGAAGACAAACGTAAAGTGTTGGAGCTGCATTTAGTCCTTCATTAAACCAAAGCCTCGCTCATGTGCGCCATCTGAGGGAAGGTCCGATAATACTATAATGAGTAAATAGAATCAACAATTTTCAGTGTTTTGGCTAACACCTGCTTAAATGAGGAAATCTAAATGTATATATTTTATAAGATGTATTTCCTGATCATTTCCTGATCAAACACTATTCACTTCTGCTCCTCTCCACGAGTGTCGTCTTTTCCCTGCGTCTCCAGACACACGCCAGGGTCCTAGCTGGCATAGAGATGATGATTTAGTAGGAGTTTTATAAATCGCATGTCTGGTGCAGAGGGTGCCTATGCAATGCGTAGTGTGTAAGCAAGCTTTATAAATAGGGCCCTTGTTCTGTAGAGAGGCGAGCCTGCTCACAACAACAATGCTTATTTTGAACGGATTTGTTAAAACACCTCTGGCTGAATAAACAAAATAGATATGTTTAATGCCATAGAGTTTACTTGCCTTGAGTGTTACTCAAGGCAAGTAAATCTCCATGGAAACAATCAGAAAGGTTGCATAGTGCATAGTGGTTTCGAGTGTGAGAAAAAAGGCACATAGTTTTGCTTTACTCTAAAATTTGAAGAGAATGTAATGAATATTCTATTTGCTTTTTCAGTCAAGAATAGCTAAAGTCACAAACTTAGTTCACTGTAGATGAGACTGCTTTGTGATTTTTGAAGCTAACACAATTCCACTATGCACTACTTTGCAGTTCCACTATGCACTACGTCTGTACTTACCGATATGTGGTGTTCTTTAACTCATTGATGACTTGTGCCAGCTGTGAGTGGGTTCGTGATGCATAGATGATCTTGGGAATGTCTGTGTAGTAAGCTGGGGATGAAAAAGACAAATGGGTCATGTTCACAGCATTCAAGAATTTGATAATCTTTTCAGATGGAGAACAGGGGGGTAAAGCTAACTGAGAGCACTGCTCTGTCTGAAGCTCTGTTACTCAACTTAGACTGACCATAAAGAGCTGATGTAGAGCTGAACAGGTGAGTTGATTCTGTACTGTTAAACTAGTCCTTCTCAAATAACACTTTATGCTGCGTTCCAGGCAACTGGGGTAGGTGGGTTATTTCCCACTTGAACATTACGAGTTCCAACCTTATAGTGTTCCAGCTGAATTGACTTACGTTTACAATATGTCTACTGTTAAACCATAAGCTAAAGAAATATGCAGTGTCCTTCCATCATCTCCCAGTTCACCAGTCGGAGTCATCAGTTTGAGTGCTGTTCCAAGGCACAAGCTGACATTAACAAGCAAACTTACAGATGTACCTGACTGACAACAGTTTTCCATCTTAACGGGAGAGTAGACATTCCTACACATCAATTTGGTATTTTTTCAGATCATAATAATAAATAATTTTCCTCATGTTTGTATTCTGTTTACATAACAACACCCTATATATTAAATGATTTAACAGAAAATCCACAACTGTATTTGTTTTGTTCTGGATTGGGATGAATCTTCGATAAGATATGTTTGAGTGTCCTTTCAACAGCAGGACTTACTGGTGGAGTCTCCATCAGTGGCCGCGTTGCCCCAGGATGCTAGTGGAGTGTTGGGGAACATTTCGACTCCCTTCAGCTGGTCTGCGATCTTCCGGGCAGAGATGGTATCCTTAAAGTGCTCCCTCCAGGCCAGGGTGGCACACAGCAGACACAGGGTTTTACCTGTGCCAGTGGGGCTCTCCAGAACGCCATTCTTTTTCTGTAAGAGCACATACACTTGGTCCACAGCGGTCTTAAACCTGCTCCATGTAACTTTTCAGGTACAAGGGACACGGTCTCCTTGTCTTGATGGTAGGGTTGTCAGAAGTATCAAAAATCGGATACTAATCAATTGAAACTAGATACTCATTTGAGCAGGTATTTATACTAAAAAAGTCACATTCAGGGGACAGAAATGAACCTTTCCTAAACAGCTTGTCTATGCCCATGGACCACTATGGAACCTACCTGGACGACTGAGGGATTACACAGATATAAGACCACATAAAAAAGAAAATACAACAATTTGATGTTGAAAATCACATTCTATTGTCTAAATAAAGAGTGTTGTTTATCATCATCGGAGTATCGGAATCAGTATTAATTATCAAGACTATTCCTTAGAAACAAAAATTGAGTTTGAAATCTTAATATCGTGATAACACTACTCCATGGAGATATTTTGCTAATACTCTGCCCGGAATGTTCCCCATAGAGATGTAATTGCTTTGACTCAAATGTCCCACAGTATGGCATTAAAGATACCTATCTTACTTTATTGAACTTTACAAGTTGAACAACATGCGTTCTTATTGTGAGTGGGGTCGCCTCGCCACAAATGTGACATGTAACTTGGCCTGGTGGCGTCACCTGCTTGTCTCCATGGAGATTTAAGATGGAGTTTTTATGCTTTACTTTGGAACTTTTCTCGTTTCACCAGAAAAGTTGCATAATCATTTTTGGCGTATTACTTTCATGCGTCCATCAGATTAAGTTGGTGCAGGTTGTTCAGTTTGCTGTGGTTATATATTTAGTCCAGGAAGCTGCGCTGATACTGTGGCTTGTTTCAGTCATTACATGTGCGTGTTAGTCTGTGCGCGCTGACCTGCTGCAGACACTCGATGACTCGGCTCATGTAGTCCCGCTGACAATCGTACGGAGTGAAGGGAAACCTCACCGTGACCCCGTGCACATTCAGCTCCGACATGAGGCCGCGATCCCGGGTAACTCCAGTCCACTTCAGCCCGCCTCAGTCCACTTCAGCCCGCCTCAGTCCACCGTCAGTCCGCCTCACACGGGTCCATAAGCACACGTGAGGCAGGGAGCGGTTTTACTGGTCAGAACATAGTGAAAAGTATCGCCCCAACCTAACCAAACTATTACCAAACACATATGTCGCGGGTTTTCCCGTTTATGCATAGTGCGCAGGCGCACTAACGAGCTGCGTTTAAGGTTGTATGAAAATCCAATACCTTTATACGTTATCATTATATGTTATGTAGTTTCAAATGATGTGGTTTTTAAGTTTTACCCACTTGTTTTCTTTTATTTTAATAGTTTAATTTATATAATTTTATTTTTAGATGTTCTCCCGTTTAAAGGGCTCATATTACGTTATTTTCTGATGTTTGTTATAATGTTGTTTCCTCATCAAATGCATACTTAGGGTTGTGTTTTATTTCATTCACACGTTTAACACACAAATTGTTATCTCAAACAGAAAACACTCTGTTCCACCTTGTGATGTCATGTGGTAATACAGGAAGTGCTCCACTGTGTTTTTAAATTCCATACACCTTCACTAAAATTATTTGGATTATTTCAGTCCTGGAATTGCCAATCTCTACTGAACAAAAAGGCTAAAGGTAGCTCTTAACTTGAAAACTACCACTACCATCACAGCAGTTTGAGCTTGGAGACATAGACAGACTAAAAAGAAAAAGGATTACTCAAACAAGTGTGAATGAAACAAAACACAACTCCAAGTATGTTTTTGGTGAGGTGACAACATTCCATGATGGCTTAAGGCTGACAAGAGTCAGTTCTGTGTAATATAGGACCTTTAAGTTGTTTGTTAACTTTGATGATCTAAAATAAATAATTCAGGTGCGAGTTTCTGACATGATTTGACCATAGACTTACAATACAGTACTCTATGGTCTTGATTGGAAATGTCTGAAATGATGTTAAGCTAACCTTCTTTAGTTTTAAATATTGTCAGCTAAAGATCTAGAAATGGCAACAATTATAATAAGTCCTCTTAATTAAAAAGTTCCAACCAGTGTTTGAATTGGAAACAATGTGGAAAAGTTAATTCAATGCAGCTTGCAGGACTGAAGTGAGGATTTATCTTCTTGTGGTCATGGTACACTGTAATGGAACTGATGTAGCCAATATAAACATTGATTTGTCAATACACAACATACATATACACAACCCAAAGTGATATATTTAATATTTTATTTAAATGGACAATACAACAAATTAAATACAGCAAAGTAGAGATCATTGTTCTTTGGCAGGCAGGACGATCTTGCTGGGGTCGTAGTAATTCTCTCCGATCAAAGGGAGGCCATCCCTCTCTCTCTGCTGAATCACCCGCTCAGCCTCGCGCCGGGCCCACTGCCGCATTCTGGACAGAGGACAAACAATTAGCTCAAAACATCAACAGTTATGGTATTTGGTGTTTTTTTAAGTTGCTGCATAAATAAAGACAGCATAGTTTTGTAGGCGAGAGCGGCAATGGAGGAGAGGTCAAATGCACAGGGCAGGAGTGGGGACAATGAAAGCAGGAGACCAGAGCAGATGTGGAAGAAGAGCTAAATTTCTTTACCTTAATGTGTACTATGTAACTTTTCTGATGGAGGAGCAGCCACCTGTTCATCTCCACGGAGAAGTTATTGATTTGCCTAAAAAGTTCCACAGTATGGTATCCATGGAGACAAGAAGGTCTCCTCCAAGTTATAGCCTAGATCAGCTCTCTGGAGAGATCACATAAAGACTGCATGTTTTTCAAGGTATAATTTAGCAATAAAACACCTGGAATTTAATAAATGCAAGATAGACAATTTAATGTTGCCTTGTGGAACTTTCCAGGTAACGCAATAACACAACAGGTGATGCACCCCCTGCCTACTAAATGTTGGACACATAGGCATGTCACGATAAATGCTATTTCGACTTATTCTTCAATACATAACAGATGGAAGAATAATTTTTGGAGGTCAATATTTATTATGGGCATATTTTCTTTGTTCTTGTGGGAAATATGTGGTTAATTTTCTGTATTATGATGAGATTTGAGCTGTAGAAAGTCAAATTATGAACTTCCATGACCCATCATAGGCACAAACTAACTACTTAAGTGTTGCATTCTGTTATTTATTTATTGTAGTTCCTATTTTTAACAATTTTGTACATTAGAATACTTTTTGGGGGATCATTTTGCTTTACGGTTTGGTTTATCATTGTCATTTATCGTCTATATTTACTTAAGCAATATATCGCACTTCAAAATTTGTTATTGTGACAGGCCTATGTACCCATGCGCAAAAGTATAAATGAATTGTATTGACCAAATCAAACTAGCAAACAGGTCTAAACCATGTCACAAGAGACTGAATCTGTTGCTTATTTTATCTAAACCAAAAGATTTTTTGTTAAGAGCTTGGACATTCTAAACCCAACCTCTCTTAAGTGAAAAAAGATTGTACTTAAGGACCGTGCACTATGTAATGTTTCTGGTGGGGGATTGCAGTCCTGGTAACTTGGCCTGGTAGCACCACCTGCTTGTCTCCATGGAGATACACAACTTTAATGCCATATTGTGTAAAATTCAAGGAAAAGCAATCTCTCTGTGAAGACAAAAAGCTGGCGGACCCTTCATCAGAAAAGTTACTTAGTGCACCTTTAAGTAACTGTAGTATGGATGTAGTATGTAGTAACTGAGTATGGATACAGAAACAGCAGTAGAGAGGACAAGGTGAAAAAAATAATGTGCTAAATTTTAATCTAAAACTACCACTGATGAAAAACTACTACTAATACTACTACATGTTTAAAAAGACAATTACCCATGATCTGGTAAATAGTGGATGAAAGTTCCTCCGATCACCAGGGCAACAGAGATGCCTAAGAAGAAGCCAATCCTCATGTTCCACTCATCCACTACAGGGTCAGGCGAGAAGCCATGGTAATCCGGATTCTACAGAAAGCAACATTTTATGGTTTCAGTGATATTATTCTCCAATAATAGGGTAACTTCACCTTCATTGATAATTTGATGCACATTGCAAATCTTTGTATATTTCCTCAATTTGCAAACAACAGCACGTAGGCACAATTATTATACCGCAAAGGCTGGACTTTTTTTTTTTAGGTAATAGGAGATTATGTTTGGAAAAGTATTCCTGACATACATCTCCAGGACCAGGCCTTGAAGAACCAACAGCTGGTACTATGAATCTGACCTGACCTGGGGATACCTTAGCTGACCTGGGAAACTCTCAGGACCCTCGGGGAAGAGGTAGGTTATAGGGCTGATGATGTTTGGACCCGTGATGTCACACATTTAAAAGCAACCAGAACGAGAATCAGTATTACATCTAACCATAGCTGTTATCGCGTAAGGTGCATAGCACGACTGCGCTGGCTGTGGCCGGACCGTGGGCAGGACTCACCTTCACGTACGGGCTGACCTCTCCGTGTGAAGCGCTGGCCGCGGGCGCATGGGCCTCCGTGACCGCAGCCGAGCCCGCTCCGCTGGGCTTTGACTGGGACACACAACGGATCGGCGTCTGGCGGAGCAACCGGGCCAAACCGGGCCCGAACCGCCCACTCGGGGCTCGGCGTCTGGCGGAGCAACCGGGCCAAACCGGGCCCGAACCGCCACACTCGGGTCAACATGGCGCTTGTGTTTGGGAACGGAACACTGGCCCGGAAATAAAGGCTTTGAACATCCGGTTCAACATGTTGCAGTTGCGTTCACGGGGCGCTGTAAAAGTCTTATCTAGGCTGAAGAGGGCTTTTAATATGAAGGTACAATTGTTCCAAAACGTTTGAATGTGTAAATGTTGATTTGTACACTGGTAAATAAAAAATACATGTCACCGCCTGGTTGTCACATGTGGTCACCCTGAGACTTACGCAAATTCTTTTAACAACTTTTGACCCCAGATAGGTCCTGATGATGCTACCACAGTTTGGAGTCTGTCGGTTCAAAACCCTAGTACAAATTCGTTAAAGTTCAAGGTATAGAGATTGGATGTCTCAAGACTGACCTAATATGGCCGATATAAAACTAAGCAGGTACATACATGAGCATCTCCAGATGCTCTATGTACCTAAGGAGGTACAAATGATTTATTTACTAAAGGTGTTGGCTTTGGTCAACGACAGAGAGCAGCTCCTTCCTGTGTGCACATCTGTAGACTACGTACCTCAATCTGTGTGTAAGAAGAGCAACTCGAGTCATCCGACCGTCTCCCACAGCTCCGAGATGAGTTCACTCAGTCACATACTTGGATGTGGAGGACCACAGTTGGCTTACAGTACTGACACTTCAGTGTCATTTCAGTGCTCCTTCATGGGCTCATCTTACCATTGGTCATGAAGCCCCTTGTCATTTACGCAGCAGTAGTCCTACTCCTAGAGGCACTACTACTACTACTACTACTAGGCGTGGGAAAAGTCATGCCAACATCAGTAGCATAGCCTATATCTCGCCATACAAACACGCAAAAGTGGATAGATTCTCCATTGTTGCCGTAGTTCCTCGTTTTACGTGTTATTTCATGATAATTTTGTAACATGTTTTAACATGAAACTATCACGTAAATTCGTCATACTATCACGTAATTTCATGATATTATCACGTTAAATAAAATGAGCTGTATCAAGTTTTAAGTACAGAATGGCAGTTCTACGCTGCTGTAGGCTTTCTGTGGTAATCAATAGACCTATGGTAATGCAGAGCCTCACCCTCATGGATCTAAGTCTGTGATCTGATCATGGAATGAATTAGAAGTTATTTTATAATTCTATGGCTTTGATCAGATACATGAGATCCATCTGCATTTCCCACAGCAGGAAAAATATATACTATATTAACCCAATCACAAAATATTAAAAGGACAATATTCATAATAATACAACAAAATTATAACATATTGAAAAGGTTGCTTTTATTTATTACGTAGGTTACCTGCAAACAACATGTCATGTATAGATTATAGAAGAATGAAATCGTCATGAAAAGCAGATTCTGAACAGATCAAAAACATAATTGCACTTAAGAAGCCAGTAGAAGGCAGAAAGGTGAAGAGTGTTGTGAAACAAAACAAAGTGTTTTGTTGAAAAGGATCATTTTAACATTTATTTTATTTTTTTCTGGCACTGGACATTGTTATGTCATCAACTATTGACTAGGACAGTGGAGCAGGACCAACTCAAGTTCACTTTTTAATATACAGATTGAATTGGGTAGAATTTTTGGGAGAAATTAACAAGTCATTTGAGGACAAAGGAATCGGACATCAAATTGAAACACTTCCCGTCTGATGTGTATCTTGGGTATATAAAAATGCTCTCATACATTCCAGCAATACAGCTTCTTATACATTTAAACTTAACAGTGGGAACACTTTACATTAAAATAATTATATAGTTTGTTATATCAAAACACAGCTTATGCAGTGCTCATAGTTTAATGCCTTTCCCACTGTCCACAGTCACATCACAGTGATAATGAAATGAGAATTAATGTCACCTCTTTATTTGTGCTGAAATAGAACATGTTGAACTTTGTGCCAGTTTTTGTTTTATGTGGATAGGCCCAGTAATTAGAGAGATAATTACAGCTCTATATTCAATGAATTATATTGTATAGAATTATTATATTAAATTCTAAAATTAATTCATAGAAGTACACAAAAAACATAACACTTACAGTATACGTTTTTTTTTAGGATCTGTCGATGTTTAATTTTGTGCTGATGTATTGATCGTTTTACTCCAAAATACAAGACAATGTTGGATTATTTAACAAGCTTTTCTGTAATACTTGGTTTAATTAACAAGTGACAAACTGAATTTTTTTTAAAAAGTGTAACTAAACACTAAATACACTTTTTTCGCCCCTAAACTGTGTATATGGTGTTTGAATAGCAATGTCTACTATACCTAGTCATTTTTGCCAACTTTAGAGCAAACTAGGTACATTTGCAGCTTTCTGCTCAAAAACAGTCAAAAACTGAGTTTGAGTTTACAGTAACCTCTGCAGTTTCCAGTAGTTGGTGACATCATGCAGGACTGCTCTGATTACAGCCAGGAGTTTCTGATTACAAACACCAGGGGTGGAGTTTGAAGTTTGGATACCTGTTAAGGCCAATCACACTGTTTCTTTTATGTCCAGACCACACCCTTCCTCCCCCCTCACTCTCTCCTTTAGTCTTCCAGGTACTGCCGAGTTTAGCAGCTCTATTTGAAATGTGGTTTTAGGTGTTTATTCCCACTTTAAATCACTCACTCTAGCCTTAATCCCCGATTTGGTTTTATTATTATTTTTTTTTTAAAGAAAGATGTCAAATAATGAAAAATTGATTGCAACTTTGCCATCAGTGATCTACAGGAAACTCAAATGAACAACTCAACAGACCAAACTGATTCTCCTTTGTGTCTCGCTTTATCGGAGCGAGTACAGTTCAGCCAGCAGAGTCAAACTTCTCAGAAAGTGGGAGAGAGGGCGACCTGAGTGGAGGGCGAGGGGATAGAGGGCAAAGGGATGGAGGG